>JAQJVL010000696.1:97500-180000 GCA_035578905.1 Stictocephala bisonia | reverse complement strand
AGTACAGTAGATATATCCAGTGCCTCGAATGGAGCCTGTAGGGAATGGGTGACGCGAGGTTGTTGGTAGGTGGATAATAGTTTTCTTTATGTCTCAATATGAGTTTCTTGACAAAAATACGACTTCAACTGCTCTGTCAAAAAATACTACAAGACACCTGAGATCTTGGAAACTACCTCGAGTATAGGAATCATAGAGGTCACCAGATCTGCAGTGGCAACACTAGGTCTCTATACAGATATCTATTAGGGGAAATCACCAATACATGTGACTCTCACACTAAACAAAGGATAAAACAACTATCAGAAAGGGATGAAGTTGAAGCTTTGTGTGAGTTGATGGAAAACTCGCATCTCTAAATTTGAAGAAAAAGTGAATTATAGCCTAGGGGAAGTCAAGCAGCTTGCAGCTAAATGGATCCCATTGTACATTGAAGCGTACAGTGGAATCCGGAGGCACAGGACAAATAAAAAGACGGAAATAGCTGTCCCAACTAATAGTGAAATGAGGAATATGGTGAGAACTGTCTCCACCAATCCTAAGTATGAAGAAGTTAAATCCTAAGTCAGTTAAAGGCAAGTCTAGAAGTTTTGGTGACTCCAGTATATTTCTTCTAGATTCAATGAAGCTCAGAGAGAGTAAGTTAATAACTGCTCATGGACAGGCTTAGTTTGTCGAGCTTCTTACGGATGTAACCTTAAAAGTTAAAGTTGAATATCTTCTAATTTTACCAGGTAAGTTATTGCTAAGAAGCCCTCTCTAACACTTAACCTGGGGACCAACGGCTTAAGGGTGACTTCCGAACCAGTGACCGGGTAGGCGGGCTGCGTGCAAGGAGGGGATCGCTCAGACGGTCAGCCATCCCAGGAAGAACAACGCTCGATGTTGCTTGACTCAGTTATCTTGCGATAACGTCGGAATCCTCCGGCCAAGGCCACCTAACCTCTTTTTGATGGCACGTACTTCGAGCATGGTGCTCTTATGGTGTTATGCACTAAAGGGGCAACGATGAACTGGATGTTAAGATTTGCCTATACACTTGGTCCTCTGCTGGGAGATGTCAGGCTGATTATGGTGACACAGAGGAGAATACTGAAGGCCACCATTGGCATTCGTCATAATGCCTGGCTAGCTATTGGCAGTTACTATGGAACGGCTGGAGTTATTTCTAGAAAATCAATCTCAAGTCCGGCAGTTCCTTGCTTTTTATTAGGTCCTGGGGCCTATTTTATCCTTGTGAACTTGAGCACATCACGGGCTATTAGTGTTTCTCAATCTTTCTTAAATTTTCAAGGTCCTGCAAGTCAACATCAAACTTAGTGGCCATGTATCATCTAGCAATGCTATTTAGAACTAAACTTCTCAACATCTAGTTTAAATCTAATAAGCCAGTGGAAACGCATGGGGAATTTAACCTTAGTGTTTTACAGAATCCCCTCGAGAAAATGGTATCTAAGATATTTGGTTTTATTCTATTTACAATTTTGTTTACAATTTAATAGGGCTTTGAGATGCCTAGTAAACCTATTTATGAATAATTAATTCAATGACAAAGAATTTATGTAATTTGTTGTTTATAGGAACTAAGTGTCTAGGGGTGTGAGATTGGATGTATCCCTGATATACGTTATATAGGGAAAGAATGGATGTCAACAAGTTTTATATAAAAGCGGGAGACTGGGACAACAACACTATGATTCCAGTATATTCCTATAAACCCTTGACACTGGTTCTTCAGGCTATGCCTTACATAGAACAACTACGTAAATTTAAAAAATTTTGATTGTTCTTATCTTTACAGTTGCATAATAACATTACATTATATTGAATAGGGCTTATTAAAATATCTGTGTTGCTATAAAAATCATACTGTATGTAGAAGAAACTGCTAGATAAAGAGGAAAATAACTCCTTACTGACTGTTGACAGCTGTCGGATGTAGACGTTGCTTTGATGTGCTTGTTACCTTCCTGTCTTTAACGTTACAACCAACATTTTTTATCCTATTATCAATTCTCTCATCCTACTCTTTTTTCCACTTCACCTCCTCTAAAAACCTATTCTTAGTACTTTACTAAAGTCGAACTCATTGCTTGTTATATAAATATGCTCCTAAAAATAAACGAAAATCAAATAAAAAGAACAGATGAAGGTGAAAGCAGAATATGAACAATGTACTATTATAAGAAGGTTTTCAACAATATTCTGGTTCTCTGAAGTACAACAATACAAACAATTATTTACGATTAAATGCCCATGTAGTTATTATTAAAAATGTATCTCACACATACAACAAAACAGTGTTGTAGTTATCTGTTTGGAAGGACAGTGATTTACAATAAGTAAAGAAAAGATAAGTTAATTTCCAAGGAGGTTGTGTGTACTTTTAATTCCACATTATTCACAATTTCCCTATTTATAATTTTTTCAATAAACGAATAAAGCTCAATATAATATCCTCATATATAATTCATATGTTACGTTTAAAATTATATTTTGTTTTACTCTACATGAGCTGGTTAGTGCAGTTTCCACTATATTCTTCAAACTTAATAAAATATAACACACAGTTACTTAATCAATGAAGTGCCAAGAAAGGTCCGACTAGCCACTTTAGTTAGCCCTATCCCCTTAAAGAGTTTTTTTTTATTGTTTGCCTGCAAACAAATTTATTTCTTAAAAGAAGACTAACACTTTCAAACTAACAATTATCTAAAATTATTTTTGACAGAACCTTTAACGCCATCCCTTTTCTTGCAATTAATTATTATATTACAAATAGAGCAAACTATAATGACAACTGTAAAAATCTTTATTGAAACGTAAAAACTGATCATAAGAGAGTTTGAATTGAAGCTATCAACCATCAAAAGTGGTATATATAGCAAATACTGTACAGTTTTAGATATATCAGTTAATGCGTTAATCAATACGATAGGGGTCTACATATAATTTTGTATAAGAGGGTCTGCCCTCTTGTCTTTTTACATCAATATAGTCTCATAATTGCTCTTTCTACTTCTACAGACTAGCATGTTGTGACTATGTATTGAGCACAGCTTGAAATACTCGAGTTTGATTTATAGACTGGTTTTGGCAAGCGTTTCAACCATGTCTTTCTTTTTAATTTCCCTTCGTATTTATGCCTAGTTTTTTAAGTAGATAAAATGTTATCTTTCGGGTAGCACTGTTGAAGTAAATATGGATGGTGTGTATTAAAAGAACCCTTTGGCTTTTTAGTACTACCAAGTCTGTCTTTTGGGACATCGTACTTCATATTATTTCACATTATTCAGAACAATATGACATAGTATTGTTCTGAGCTGAACTATATGGCAAAGGTACATAAAATATGTATACTTTGTATAATATGTAAGGTATTAAATTTACAAAACAATAATTATCTATATACGACACCATAAGGTTCATTCGAAAATAAATATATACCTTCATAAAACCATACAATTTAAAGAACATAATTTATACCTGTAATGTGGCCATTAGTGATTAGCTAATAAACTAAAGTTTACTACAACAGCTCATTGTTGGTATTTTGTTGCTACATATCCCTCATTTTTATTTATTTAATAGTAATTAATGACAGCGTTGAGAAGACGTGTTGTGTGCTTAAACTAGAGATAATTTAATCAGTTACAGTAGTGCAACATCTCTTTAGAACGTGCTTTCAAAACCCCTCGCCAGATAGGGAAATCTATTTATGACTGGCGCAAGAAATTCGAAAATACAGGTTTTCTGGTCAAATCAAAAGGTTTTGGGAGGCCATCACTGGAAAAAGATCGTATTGAACAAGTTCGAACTCATATCCATGCAGTTCAAACAGGTAAACGAGCAGGGTAAGTGTAGAACTTCAAATTTAAAATTTATCTGTAAGGAGAATGTCAAGACAATGTTTAAAGATGGATCAAGAGACTACAGCTTCTGCAATAATTACGTGATGATAATAAGGATAACTTTTAGGAATTGTGTGTTGAATATCCTGGAATTAAAGCAGTGCATAAGAGTGTTGACATCAATAAACTTGGAAAAGTCTGGTCAGTACTTGTCTGTATGTCATGTGACCTGTGAGGCACATATCAAAATGTATAAGTTGTTAAAAGAAAACTTTTAAATGTCCTCTTTGTAAAGATACTACTTATTCTTTTCTTCTGATTAACAGTTTTTTACTGCGTATATTTTTTTGAACAATCGGTATAATTATATTGGCTTAAATCGAGTACTGAAATGGTTAAGTTGAGCCAAATACAATCACATGACATTGTTAAAAAAAGTGTCACAGTTGGGCCGGATAAATGCGTGTTATATTTAGCTTATATAGAGGTTTCAGCAATGAGGGTGCGTGGTTTCATTACTCCGCTGCTGTACATCACGGGCGTGATTAACTTCCTTCCGCCTTCAAGCTCCGGTCGGTGATCAGCTTTCATAACAATAGTATTTAGTTGTACAAAAATATTGTGATTAACGGTACAAGTTATCTTTATTGGTGTTTATTATTTACATCAATATTCATGGTGATCCAGCTATTATTAATTTTTATTCGAATAGTAAATATTGATTAATTTAGTTTAATCGTTTTAGGCTTAAATGAGTTAGTGGTCACTGCTGCTGTTGCGTATGAACAGACTATGCTGCACTGCCAGCACGCAGCCTACCACCTAGATTGAATGACAACATTAAATGGAATGGCACAATGGGGGAAGAGTAGTTCTCTATCTCACTTAAACAACTCATTCCATCTCTCTCGCACCAGTGGTTTCAGTAGGTCACAATCTAAACGGATTATCTATAGTTTCTTTCATCTGTAAAGCTTATTTATCATCACTATTCTATGGGATCAGTGGCTGTTAAATCAAAACTATTAAGTATCCTGTGCAAGGCCTGTGTGTTCTCATGGGCACTTAATTGTTTTCACTGGACAAATAATCAGTTTTATTATTCAAAGCTGGGAGGATCTTATGATATAGGGGATTTTTGTGTGGATGTTTAAATATTTTAATGAAAGCTTCGTTTCTTTAAAGATAATAGCTTTATAGACAATTGGTTCAAAGTCACATCAGTTAATTGGAGTGAGAGGTATGGCTTATATAAATACAGTAGTCAAGGTCATTAAAACATTTAACAGTCCAACGAGTCTACAAAACAAATATGGGCTCAACTAAACAGGTGAGGGGAGAAGTCTCATAATTAGATTATCTCACTATTAAAAGCCAAATGAAGTTTATAATTGTATTGAATCTATGTCTAAAAACCAACTGCATTCTAAAACAACGATATTTACAAACTCAATGCTAAAATAAACTCAAACAATGATATTTACATTTTTTTAAATCGTATGTCTGTAAACACCTAAGATAATGTTTACGCTACTACTTATCATCTCGTGTTATTTATTATTACTCTATCATTTATCTATTATTATAAATATGTTTTATATTTCCGAGTAGAAAATATGTACAACAAAATAACTAAATTTGTTCCCAGAGAGTCATGTTTGGGATTTATATTTCAGTAATATTGTTGAACCGAGGTTGTTAACATTCATTAACATTGAATTTGTTGGAGGTTGACAACTTAATTAAAATATTTTCTCTATTACAGTACATGATACAATTACGAAGTAAGATGGAGGAACACCTGTATTGTACTGTGCAGTTCGCCTCTATTCATGGCAGGTGGGTCGACAGGGGGGTGGTTCAATGATGATGATGGTAGTGGTGGAGGGGAAGATGGAGGGGTGGCCTACTCAGTACGAGAGCCCGGACTCTCCTGGCACAAAGACATCCACTTACGTTCTCCATAATTATACTGTTACAATTGAATTTCACAAAGCCGCTTTAACAAAGAAACCCTTCTTGATAATCACTAAGAAATGTGAATTTATATATAAAATTACAGTTACAGAGTATTCCAACAAATAATTTACTCAATAAAGTTGCAATGTATTTATTATACTTACATAGTTAAGTAAGCAGTTTATAAATTAAAAAACTTATTTGGATAATTGCAACAACCCTTATTATTCCAATGTTATTAGTTAACTTATTAAAATAGTAGTTATTTTTAATTACTTTTGTTTTTTAAAAGTATTTCAAAAAACTATTCTGTTGGACAAATTATATCGATAAAATATTGTATCTTTTAGCTTAAACTTGTACGAAAACCGCCTGTATTTATCACACAGTAACCAGTTATGGGAAAAACATAATGATGACAAGTTTACTGGAATAATTTTGATAGTAATTACTTGTTGTAATATTTTGATAGAATATCATACGTAATAATATTATTAAACTAGAAACTTGTAGCTTCAATATGCACTTCATCCCACAAAACACAAGAAAAATTAACCATTCACTATATATTTTAAAATTTTATTAATTTATGTTTACAAATATATATATATATAAAAGAGTAATTAATTCTACTCTATATTAGGCATATGTGTTGTACACATATAATTAGTGTTAAAATATATGGAATGTGACATTATGAAAATCATACCCAATTTCATATTTTGTATGCCAAGTATTTAACAGAAATATAAAAGGTATTTCCGAAAGACGTTATTTCTAGAGTGTTTCAACATTAATGAAATGTTATGACAAGGGTATTTAAAAAAATGTTTAATACATGATGGCTAATAACTAATAATTATTTCAACAAGTGTTGTGGAGAAATAATTTATTTTTATAGTAAATAATTGTTTTATTAGAATTGATTTACAGCGAGTTTAATGCTACCTAAAACTCCACCACAGCTAATCTGCCACTGCACTCTCTACTGCCAGTGCCAGGAGAGAAAAATGAGAAAAAAAAGTTTTCCCACAGTGTGATCACTTTTAAGGAAACTCTCTACTGGTAAATCTCCAAATCAAAGAGAAGTGCTCCACCCCAAGGCTGCTAATATAGCTAAACGGATAGTCAGCTTATCAAAGTCAAACAAAGCATCCTTCTGACAAACATGTGCTTTAAAAGCTAAATGAAATTAAAAAGAGCCAATTAGCACCCCTGGAAGTCTCCAGAAATTTCACAGAGGAAGAAATAGGTAGGTTGATTTCCGCTATACCAGCAGGGAAAGCAGCCGGTCTTGACGGTATCTTTCCGGAAATTCTCATGCACGCTGGTAGTAAAGTGAAACAATGGCTTTAAAGTGTCTACAATAAGATATTAGCTATAGGCAATTTGCCAAAAGCATTTTAGCGGTCAAAAGTAGTAGCTATTCTGAAGCCTGGCGAAGATCCTGAACGAGTGGAAAATTACCGCTCTATATCTCTTCTTAGTGTTTGTTATAAGTTGCTGGAAAGACTGTTATACAACAAAATATCACCCATTCTGTATCCTAATTTTCAAGTTAAGTAGGCTGGTTTTTGCCCTGGCCGACGTTGTTGCGACTAGATACTGGCTCTGACATAATTTATTGAGAATATGTTCGACAAAAATCTAAAAACATCTGCAGCTTTAATTGACCTCACAGCGGCTTATGACAGAGTATGGAGCAAAGGTTTGTCATTAAAGTTCTACAGCCTCCTTCCATGTCCTTTCCTTTTGCAACTTCTAGAGTCAATGCTTACTGCCAGGCTAATAAAAGTTTATATAGGTTGTGAAGAAAGCTCATATAGACAGCTGAAGGATAGTCTGCCACAGGGGTCCGTACTTGCTCCAATTTTATTTAACGTGTATACTGCTGACATTCCAATCACCAGGTCAATAAAGTTTATATATGCAGACGATATTGATCTAGCTTATCAACATAAGGACTCCACAACTACTGAGCAAACACGGACAAACAATCTTGTAACCCTCGAAGAATATTTTAGAACTTGGAAGCTGAATCCTAACGCATCAAAAACCAAAGTAGCCTGCTTCTACCTAAGTATTCGACTAGCTAATCGAAAATTAAACATCTTTCCAAATGGTGTAAAACTTAAAAAAAAAAAATAAAAAAAACAAAAAACAACATAGCAGCTTAAATTAAAACGAGGGAAAATGTTGCATCATATTGCTGGAACAACTTGGGGAGCTAACGCACACGTCTTGCGTACAACTGCTTTGTCACTGGTTTATTCAGCTGCTGAATACAGTGCTCTCATATGGCTAAATAGTGCACATACAAAACCGATTGATGTCCAACTTAATAGAGCCATGAAAGCTATTAATGGTACTCTCATGGCAACTCCACTACCTTGGCTCCTGGTGTTGTATAGCTCCTCCTGAAATAAGACATAAGGAGGCACTCCGTCAAGAATTCAATAAGATCTTGTATGTCCCGCACTTCCCCATTACCCAGGATCTCCCACGTCAGAACGGTCGCTTAAAATCTCGAAACCCATCTCTACGTACTGCTTTCCAGTTGAGCAGAACAAATTTCTCGCCCAACACAAGCTAGGCCATAGCGTGAAACAGTTTTGAAGGACGAAATAAGTTCCTTACTAACAATCAAACAATATCTATCTGTAGGTGGGATGAACCTCCCTCGTAGGGAGTGGATATTATTGAATTGGTTCGGAACTGGCGTGGGCAGATGTAACTACTGGAAATACAAATGGGGATTGACAGTAGATCATCCATGGGATTGCGGGGAGTCTATCTAAACAATGGATCACATAGTTACAGAGTGCCCCTAGCGCTGTTTTATGGAGGGATTAGCTAGAATAAATAGAATCAGTGAGGCAGGTCTTAAATGGCTTGATGGACTGGATTTAGCTTTGTGACAAGAGATTATCTGTTATTTATTTATTTTTAATTTTTACTATAGTGTAATGACTTTTGCACTTTTTATCCAATTATAAAACTCAGCTATTTAAATAATTTTAAATAAAATAATAATAATGATAGCTGACACAAACCCATACGATAGGCCTATAATTATATATATGATAACAGATAATCATTAAATGTCAATTTTAAGATCGAATCCCCTTAATAACGATCTTTCTTTTTATATTATATCAGACACATTTGAAATGCCAAATGCAATAACAAATATATATATAAAAAAAAAATCGTTTGCTTAAATATTTTTGAACAACAACCCCACACTGTTATGAAATTTAATGCCGTACTAACACTGGAATGTCAGTAATCCGTTCCTCATTAATGTTATTTATTAGCCAGTTTTATTTTTTATAACTAATTATTTTAGTTTTCATAATGTCAATCATGTACTTAGTAATGTTTAAAGAGTATGAACCCGTTTATAATTTTCTATAGCTGGTAGGAATTTTCTAAATAATGGCCGTTCAGTACTGAAGTGCAGAGGCGTGCACAGACAAAATTGTACGTTATTAAATGAATATAGAAAAGAGCATCATGATAAAAACTTGGAATATTTATAATGCAAAGAATAAACTATAAACTGAAATCTGGAATAGGTAGACTATTTCTACATTCCATTAATATATGACATCTTTAATGTGTTCATATATCTCCGTGCATTTATACAAGTATGGGGTGATGCATGAGTAATTTATTAAGATAGGCGCATACTTCTATACTCTACCACATATTTTGTTTGATATTATTTTTACCATATGATATTTCCATCTTAGTTGCAACGGTAGACTCCAAAATCAACACATCTAGTCGGATAATGGGAGCCCGGAATCATTTGTGTCTGATGATTGGGTAAATCATTACATGTCACATATGTAGGGTTGGTGGTTTACAAGAGGTTATTGTGAAGGGTGAAGTGGAATGTGACCAAGTGACATTCGGTGGACACTTGAGGGAGAGAATGCATGAGTCATGTTGAATTGCATGGCATGTGTGAACTTTAAGAGGGTTTGAAGTGTGTTTCTCCGTGTCATACGAAGTGATGGATAGAAATGGTCGACTATCATGATTAATATTGGACACATGAGTAAGTCAAGAGTTCTTTTTCAATGGTTTATGACGAGTATGGCAACCATGACATCAATATAATTTACAATACAATATAATCAATATATTGTATTGTAATGTAACAATAATAAAAATAATCAATAACATACAATGTGTTAATGGTCAAAACTGTGCATGGGTGAAATATTCCTTTATTTTTAGATAAACTGACATTAAATTTAAAAAAGTAGCATCACTACATTGATGTATTATGTAATTGGAAGGTAAGAGCTATATAATGACCAAGCCATATATTAAGGCGACATAAATATTCATTAAGTATACTGTATAACCTATTTTTAATAGTAATGAGACAAAATAAAAACTATAAAATCTTCCTCAACTGTATGAAGTAAGATATGAACGTAATGATAATGTTAGATTTTTCTCAAATCACCCTCAGCTGGAACGGATATTAAAACAAATGTTTTGAATCTGTTTTTTTATTTTGTAAAAAGAATATGAATTCAACTTAAGAAAAAAAACATCATCTAGAATGGATGACGTGAAGTTATAGGTGAGGCTCAACAGTATCATATAATTATAAGATATTTATAGAATTTTACCATACAACCAAAAAATGTTTAACTATTGTTAATCTGGATTGTTAAAAAATGGTTTTTATGACCTTATGTAGTATTAAAATTGCATTTTTACTTAAAAATCAAAAGTACGACTGTCAAACAACACAAAACTATTATAATATAAGTAAAATATTCAAGAATATAAACCATCGTACTTGAATGGGAGAGTAGGAGGGCCATTACCTCTGTACGCGAATAAGTGGGTTGGTGGGAAGATATTCTGGAATTTGGAGTATTTGTACATTTTATACTTATATTTGAATTATTTTGTGCTTGTATTGATTGCTTGTATTTTTTTTTTTTTTTTTTTTTATTGATTGTATCTGTACCAACACGTATTATGCTAATTGTGAAATGACTTATTTTAAAAACTATCTACATAAACGAACTAAATTTTATTCCAGAATTGTTTACTTTTTACTTTTAATAATTCGGTATATTCGACATATTGTGGAGTTAAACTTACAGTTTTGGTATCCACCCTTTAGTATCTACACTCTCACGCAGTCCAGTTTCATGACAGACTTCAACAAGTATTGTAGTAAGTAAGTAGGCGATATAAAATGTAACATGTACGATCTTACTTTCCAAAAACTTTATTTATTAGGTGACGACTTTGAACCTTTTACGTTAATTCACTAACACTACTTTTTTATTGCAATTACGATTACGTATGATTAATTTAGTTTAGGTGATTAATAAAGTTTACCACAAATTGGTACATCCAAGACTGTCTTGCTGCCAAATACGCTCTCCGTGTGTAAGTTCTTGTAAAGCAATAAGTACAGTGATATTGGATTCCTAGCGAATAAGGAATACGCAGTGAACGAAAAATGATTAGGGAACAGTTTTTAGAGCAATAAAATACTTATCAAGCGGTAGTGAAATAACGGAAAAGATCCAATATTTAATTTAGCTTCCATTGTCTTTTATCAATAAAAAGGCGTAAACCGTTATAGTAATTTACATGTGGACTTCGTATCTCTTATTGCGTCTCATGACATCAATTTGTGCTTGCGAAACTTCTCATCTTAAAGATTTACTTTTGGTAAATAAATTAGATATTTATGATTTTCATAAACAAATTCTAATCCACTCCGTTTTTTTGAATCATGACTTATGATGTAATCACACGTATGAATAATTCATGAATCAATCAATAAGTAATTAAAATGTTAAAATTGTTTAGTTAAATAAGTTTTTTTCATTTCATTTCTTACAATATTGGAAATATGTTCATTAGGTTAGGTCCATTATCAAACCTAATATTACTTAACAATCATTAGAAAACCAACAAAAAGTCATAATATGTAATTTGAAGCATCTTTTTTCGTATTAATATTACAGTATCAAATGATTTATTATTAACTTGTTAATAAAATACTTTACAAGATAAAGTATTACAATTATGTCATGTTAACTCGTTATGATGTTGTATTATTTCTTTTTAAATTAGTAATAAATATGAGGCATGTTTAGAAATAACAAACTACATACAGAATGGATACTAAACGACCAAACTCTTGTTTCTCCATTACTATGTAAGTACTCAGCGTGTGTTTACTGTATCACACAGTTAGGTCGGGAATGCAGAACACCGGAAATGGACCGTATTATTGAAGACAGTTCGGAAATTGGGATCCTGCTGTGACTGAATCCCTGCATGTTTCTGTATTATTGCTTCAATCTAGCTAAGTAACTACATCGTTGTTTCTTTTTGAATACAAAATGCCATTTAATACAGTAAGTTTAGTTAAAGACATTATAACAATACTGGAACCATTTATTGGTTAAGATTAGATTATATAAGGAAATTTTGATATTTTTTCTTCGTGTATACTATATTATACTTAGTAGTATAGAGTATACTATACTATAGTATACTCCATACTACTATTCTGACAAAATTACACTATACGGTATCACTATACGATACTTTTAAAAACATATTTGTTATAATTGCCCCTCAAACTAAACCAATAAAAACTAGTATAAATTGTTATTTTTTGTAACTAAACTTGAGTTGTCAGTTCTCATGGGCCTACCGGCCTGTGTGTAAACTTTATTCAACGAGTGGAGTTTGGTTTGGGGACTCGGACTGCCTTGGACTCCGCAGCTCCGGTGTCTCAGCCACTGACCCTCCATGTCGGCTACTAACTGATATTAATAATAATAATGATTTATTTCTATCCATTTTCACAAATATAAAATACAATAATACGGCTCGGAAAAAACTGACCACACTACAAGTATTTGTGGCCAGTATAAAATTTATTTACAAAATACTAAAAAACACAAAATTTAAATTAATAAAAATATATTATAAACATGGAACATCAGTCCAGCTTCTACATTATAAAAATAAAACTCTCTTAAATTCATCTTACACTACATCTATTGCTACTTAACTTTAACCCTTAATACTCTTCAGTCCAGTAATACTGGACATAGCAATATGACCTTGCAATCCAATAGATTTGTAGCGAGACAGTCTTTCCACTCCTCAGTCCAGTATTACAGGCCATAGCCATTTTCCCCTACAGATCCTTGTCCTGGTGGTGATGACTGCCACTAGCACTCTGATGTGTTTATAGAAGTAGTTGCATAATCTACTTTAAAGGTCAATTTTAAAGGGACACATTTTAAATGTTGCATGGATATTTAACAATTAAAATTTATGTTATCAAATTACTAATTTAGTCTATTTTACATGGCGTTAAAGTCAATTATATTAAAATGTTTGTTGGGAGAATAAAAAAACATTTATTTATAATGGTAAAATCCCAATTTTATTACCTAAAACTAAACAAGATATTAAATTTCTGTTTTCTATCAATAATATTTATAGAAAAACAATGTCAATAATATTTTACAAGTAAAACTTGTAATATATCCACGTTAAAATAATGTATACAATAATAGATATTTAGCTGTAAAATAAGTGTTTCAGGAGCAAGTACAGTATAAAATAATTATTAAAAACCTAAAATACTTTAAAAATGTGAAAATAACAATCATAATATTAAAATAATTATTATTAATTTAAAAATAACTCTTTTCATGAAAACTTAACGAGGTCATTACTTCTTAAAATTTTTCACACTGTGATATCGTTTCTGCGTATAAATAAAATCCCTAATACTATCTGACTTTAATGTGTCACCTTCCATACTAATTTATTGTAAAAAACACATGAAAATACTAAGCTAAAAAAGAGATAAGTTTTAGCACTGGTGAACGTCACAGAAAACAAGTTAGACTGAGCCTGTCTCACCATTATCAGGGCTGACAAGAACTGACAAGAGAAGAGTAACAACAATAAATAAACAATCCAAAACTCTAGTTTAATTTGTACTGAAAAACATGATAAGAGAGTCAAAACAATATCCCATTGTCAAAGCAAGTGTTAAATTCTTAATTACAATGGCTGGTGCAGATAACAAGTGGGCATTAGAAATTCAATAAATATAAAAAACTAATAATATTTTATTATTTAATCATATAAAATGTTAAGGAAGCTTGTAGATATAATACAAATAAAGAAACAACATGAAATATAATTGATTGTCAATGGCCTGTAATACTGGACTGAGTAGCGTTCGAGCATTTTGGCATTGGCCAGTATAACAGGACAGAGGAGTGCAAGGCCCATTCCAACATCAATTAATTTGTAGTGGAAGAGGAAAATGGCAATGGTCTGTAATACTGGACTGAGGAGTGGAAGTACAATTTACATTATTGGACTTAGGAGTCTTAAGGATGTCTTATATAAAATATATTACAAGACTAAAATAACAAGAAACCATATTGATTGCAAGTAGTGTCAACATTTATATTAAACAAAAATCCAAATAGTCTTCCTTAAAGTGATCTTGTTTCGTAAATAGCCAATTCTTCAAATTCATAGAAAAAAATTTCAAATTTGTACTACTTTTTATGTCATGTGTTACAAATTTTAGCAATTAATTACCAGTTTCAAGTTATTTAGAATGTTATTTATTAATCCAGTAAAACCCATTGGCATAAAATAATAAATAATAATGTCTTATTACTGTATAGTATACAAATATTTGATTACTTATCTAATCAGTACTTAACTAAGCAACACACCTGCGTTATTCGTCTGCCAGCCCACTCACTAGCCAAGCTCGTGACACCTCGGCCTTCAGACTTGACTACAAATATTAGTAGATTTCCTGTATCAATTAAAATAATAATATGTACATTTATTTACACTACCTTTTTCACTGCGCTTTCGTTGCTAAATATTTATTACTATAAACACCTATTTTCATTGCTAAGCCTATATAAATATTATATTTATACCTAGGCCGTACAAATGTACACATTAAAATTATTATTTACATTCCAAAAAACTGTTAAAACTTAACTAAGATATCATCATCTAGGCCTACATTTGAACAGCAATGACTTTTTGATTAGATTAAACCTCTCTCCATGTTAATATTCTTATGGCCGAAATACATATTTTGAGGGCTCGCTTTGCCTTTCAGGGTAAACATTTGAACAATGAAGGTCATATTACACAATTACGAATAGAGGGAAATGTTTTAAAACCGCAAAGGTTAAAATATGTTACGTTTGCATAAAGGTATATATATATATATAAATAAACAACAGAGATGTTGGATTTACTATCAATATTTAAGGGAATGCTGGTTGGGTACGTTATTGATTACTGGGAAAATTATTTTGTTAGCAGTAGAAATCGAATACATGCCGTTTATGTTATACAGAAAAGTAGATATTAGCCTAGGGTGTAATAGTTTAGATGTAGCATTATTAAAACTATTAACTTTTTTTAGAAGTATAATTTTGAAAAGTCTAGTCTACCTAATAAGTTTGCTATGAGAACTCGGTATGTTCCCTAAAATATAGTGTACATATTATATAGCTATAAAGTTGGTTTGGCATTTTTATTTTCACCACAACTATATGTCTTGAATTTTTTATCGACAGTAAAATAATAGTTATCTTTAAATAAGTTTTAATGTACTTACAAGCACTTCTCAGGAATATACGAAAAAAGCGTACAGCGAAAAATGCGTACACCAGGAATCTTGCGAATATGCGTACAGGATCAAGTTTTTACAGATGACGAGGGTAACCTATGACGTCACAACAATTAGATAGGCGAAAAATGCGTACAACTTTTAGGGCAAATGGATCTTTTACAACAACTGAATTATATAAATTGCGTTTACCTCTAAAATAAATATGAATGTCGCTTAGTTTCTTGGGATTGGAGAACCTTACCTAACCTAACCTAACCTAAACTAACCTAACCTAACCTAACCTTATTTCGCTGTACGCAACTTTCATGCCACCAGGGAGAATACTTACCCTCGTCAAATATCACTATTTCCTTCTGTACGCATATTTCGCTGTACGCATCTTTCGTGCCACCCTTCTCAGTTATACTGTATTAATGAATTGATCTAACCGGAAAATAGAATCCTAATCTCTTCTTCTAGCTTTTAGAGTAGACATTAAAAGTAGGCTAATGTTTAAAAAACAATTTCTTAGAGACTTGATATTTGAAAGAACTATATTGTTAGATTTTAAAATATTCAACCTCTTAACGTTTTAAAATTCGTATTCAACCAGTTATAGAAATACATTCTGAATAACTTTACAGAAAGCCATGTTGGAATGGTATTAATTAATGATATTTATTCAATAATATTAGTAAATTCAGTTTAAAGTTTAGATTAAATCAAAAATCTTGTTTTTGTAATTTTCTGTTAAAACTATGTGCTTCCGTAAGAGGGAAGACGTTTATAATGAAGTAATAGTTGAGGGCAATTATTTTTAACTACGATTAATTAATTTATTTGAAGTTTTAAACGTGATGAATCAAATGTTTAGGGTTCTTCTTGAAATGACAACCATGAACTTACATTTACTATTTATAAATTTAGAAACAATTTGACCATGAATGGGTTACATAATTGTTGTTAAACAGTAATGATGTAGAATCCTTTTCAGATTCTAACACTTTTCAAATTATCGAAGTAGGTTTACCTTTTCGGTCATTTCAAAAGTGTTAGAATCTCGTTAGATGTTCATTCGGAAAAAGCACATATTTGCGAACCTTAAAGCTGTGAAGGTTTTTGTAAGCTGCGGATTGTGGTGAGAAATTTGCATGGGAATGTTTCCTTCGTCCCAGACAAATTTGCATTGGATGGTGAGAATGATAAATTCTCTCTAAGTGATGGGGGTGGATGAGGATTTGCACTAATTCAGAGATAGAAAGTAATATTTTTACACTTATAAAACTATCAATTACATATAAATATTTCCGACTGACCACTTGATTTTCTACTAGACTTTCTACTATATCTAATGTAAATTTGAATTGTTAACAATACTAATGGTAAATTTTATGTCTGAACAACAAAGTTCTAGAGATTTTTTCGTTGTCGATAAACGATATCTTTCAAGTTGTATAGATTATTAGTTACAACCTTACAGTCAAACGCGTTTGCTTTGACCTGCATTCAACTTCTGTATCTGCCCATCACTACATTTATATGTTATTAAAATAAATTCCTCATATGTTTATACTTTATTTTTAAGCTTCATTGAATTTATCTACCAAATAAAATATTTGAATGTTTTTAATTGACCTAAAATCCATTAATTATAAACAATTTAATTGTAATCATTGCTTGAATGACCTACAAATTTTACTTTTAATGGTTGAATTTTCAATTATAATTTTAAAATTTTCAGACCTTTAACAAAAAAAGTTGCTCTTCTATTTATTTTAAACAAAAGTTTAAGGATATTATATAGCTAGTTAAGTAGTTTTTCATGAATTGTTGCAACTCAAGTAGAGAATTCATTGTATAGTTTTCTAATATTGTTGTGCATACTTAAATTCGATAAATGTAACTCAAGAAAATGTACATTGTGTATTAAATAATAGGGGCTCATTAGTTACGGCAACTTGCTTTTAAACATTAAGCAATTTTCGAATATTGTCGTTGTAAAATGACTTTTTTCGTGTTTTAAACGTGTTTACTCATCAATACTTGCAATCACTTCAATAACATTTAGATTATATATTCCACTTCTTAATAGATATTTTCTATATTATTAATTGCATAGATAATTAGTTAAAATATTTATATTTTAAAATACTGTATACACCGGTAATTGCAAATATTTTTGTTACAAATTTAATTTTAATTTTTAAAACTTTGAAATGTTCATTTGAAGTTTTTGTTATTATTTTATTTCCATTTTATTATTATTAATAATTATTTGGATTGTTATGTTTTGTTTTGTTAAACATAATATAACTTTTCGTCACTTACAGTAACATAAAAAATCAATACAAATAAAATCATACAACAAAATGTTACCATGTATGTGTTACATAGTTGTAGTTGTTATAAAACAGTAATGATGTAGAATATAAACAATAACTTAATGACAATTATTTTCGATTCATAAATATCTCTTCATTTAGGTACTTCACTCAGAATAATAATTTATCAAAAATGGAAATTATATTGTAAAATACTTAATTATCATTTTCCATTTATTTATTTTACTACTTGTATTCTTTATACAATTTGGGTGATTTTTGGAAAACCCGTTGAGACATACATAGTAAAGTCTTCTCTAAAAAAAAGAATAGCTACAAATTTATTTTTGTTTAACTTTCATTTCTCAAACACAGGAGCAAATAAATCTCCGAGCTATTCTTCTGTAACAAAATTTAATTGAAAATGAAATAAAATAAAACTTCTTTAACAAAATTAAATTATAGGTTCTTCTCAAAATAATGTATTTAAAATTAAAAACCAAACTTATAAACTGTTCTCAAATAATGAAATAAAATTAACTTTTAACGTGTCAAATATCAATAGTGATTTAATATCTTCTAAATGTTCCAGATTAAATTTTGTTTTATAATTCTGTTTGATTCTGTATGTATTTATGACTTTATGGTCTTGTCTCAGGAGAACAGTCAAGATAATCCAAAGGACCGCCAGACACGTAAACATACTACACAATCAACAAACACTAACACTTATAAATGAAGCCGAAGAACGGGAAAGAAGCGACGAACTTACTACTGGCAGCGACTTGACAACACCGAAGTCCCGCCGGACACGTTAATCACGGCTCAGTGTACAGCACTTCGCTATCAAATAAAAGTCGCTACAAAATATACGATGGGCTGTAAAATTTTAACAAAGTATGTAGTTAAATGTGTGAGCTTAGCTTATTACAACAATGTCAAGTTCAACCTCGTCAGATCAGCCATTGCTTATAAAAAGTTGTTTTGTAGAATCTACAAGAACTTTTTTCTAATAAAAGAAAAAACTTGAAACTTTAATATAGTATTTTCAATACCATAACCAATCAAGTATTAAATTTTCATCAATATATATATGAACGGGTATTCAGTCAGCGATTTTCAAAAGTCAAGATTTGTTTGGAATTAGTGAAAAATCGTGTTCTTTTTCCGTTCGGTACGAAGTATAAATATGAAAAACTAATACAAAACTTTTTCGTTTACACCTATTAACGCACAATAAAACAATAAAAATATTGGTACAGGTTCCATTACTATAGCTTTGTTAGTTTAATGTTTGTAAGCATCCAAACTCGAGTCTCCAAACTTTTGTTACGGATAGTAAGTCAGTTAAAGTTGGTGACAGCACTGGCTGTGAAAACTGTTGCACGAACAATTTACGTGGATTCCCCTCTACATAAAATTTTCCTCGAAACAAAAAGGATGAGAACCAATCAGGGAGCTTCGAAGGAGGAAGCAAACTTAATAACGTCACTAAAACTTGTGAATTGCAGAAAACATGTAAATCCGACTCAACAAGAAAAGATCTTGTTATAACAAATATTGCCTATTTTATTTCTAATTGGAAAAACCTACTTTTTTATTTGATGAGGTAATATTCTCAATTAAAAAAAAAAATGCAAGATTTAGATTGGAAATGTTCACAGAGTTTGAACAAATTTTCTATTGCCAGTACTTTTACTAATATTTTCATTTTTCTAAAGTTAATCTAACAAAACATTGTTACAACATCATATAAAGGATGGGAAAATTCTCTAAATTCTTTTATATAGTGGGTAAATTTTCAACACACTATTTTTACCCTGTTATGCATAGTTCACAGCAATTTATGCAGTATGAATATCGATATCAAATAATGTAGTTGTTAGTACACGATTTTAAACGCTTAGTAGAAACTAGCACAAAGTATTAACAATTAAATTAACTTCGCTAATCTACATTTAAATGCTAGTTAAAAGAAATGTTTAATTCGAATGAACTCCGTTATCAATGTTCGTTGTATATCAATGTTAAAAGTCTGGGAAAATAGTGTCTAAGTGTCATATAGTTAATATCTTCAAAGCATAATTATATACAGCAAAATAAAAAGTTTAATTTTGATTTGTGCTAGTTTGCATAAAACTAAAATATATCTGGTTAGGTCACAAATCTTGCAATGCACATTTTTGTTTCATTTTCCACTGATCTGTAGAATGTAGGGTGTACTTTTTACTAATACTATAGAGAAAACGTGTTTTTCATTATAATAGCAGAACAAAAAGCAAATTACAAATATGTACTTTACTTTGATGTTCATTGTTTTAAAATTTATAATGATAAAAATATATTAAGAAAAAGTTATGCACGATTTACTGAATAATGAAGGTAAACTTAAAGAACATAGAGAGAGGGAAATGAAACTCTAAAAGAGAAAATTAAAAGACGTTTCGAGCAGTGAACAATATATCCTATGGGAAATGTTTGTTTCAACCGACGCCTTGCAGTCCTTATTGTTTTCAACATACATTTGAAGACGGCATAGGAGCTTTAAATATAAAACTTCCTTTGTAGTTTTATTCAAAATAGTATTCTGTATTGATATTAAAGTTTATAATTATTTAAGGATATAATGCATTTTATTTCTATGTTACTTCTTTCTTCATTAATTTTATTATTACCAACATCACTATTTTACTAACATCTACACAAACTATAACTTTGTTGACATTAAAATTTTAGGTACTCTCTTTATGATAGGCTTGATAACAAGAACTATTTTAAAGAATGATGAATGGCCCGGGAATAAGCGTAGCTAGTACATTGTAGTACATTAAAGAGTTTATGAAAACAAATTACTAGAAACATTTCATAATGGTAAATGAAGGAATCAATAGTCTAGTTGTACAATAATATTTTGCACACTCGGAAGTACAATGTTAATTTACAGAAAATGCTATATGTATCAAAAGCTATACAAAAGTGTTAAATAACATAATTAGATCTAACAATGATACATGTTTCATTTGTCTTATGATCTCTGACACCGATTGGAAAGCAAAAGTGCTGTACGATATATTAAAATATGTTTTTTTTTTTTAATTAATATAATAAGTGTTGGTACATATACAGTACAAATGAACGTTACACACTACAAATATATTTCAATATAAACACAAAATGCACAAATAGTATGGTGATCGATTTCGGTGAACCACAGAAGAATATTCTGATATTTTGTATTCATATCGTACTTATCGTATATATGCCACTGTCTATGAGTAGAACGTGGAGGGAGTTGAATAAATGCCATATTGTAGTCGATATTTATTGTAAAATACGACAACATGGCCGCTAGAATTGGATTACATGACTGCAGGGAATGCAATTTTCTTTTTAAATTGGTGGTTAGTATTACAATAAGGTACAGTAATGCTTGAAGATTATTAAATTTGCCACATAATAAATCATATTTTTCATAAATTCTCTGAATGAAACATATGGTTTATTATATGGGACTTTTAATAATCGTTAGTTATTACTATACTTTACTATAATAATAACCACCAATTTAAATAGAAAATTAAAGGATCATTTTAATGGTGAGAAGTCAAGCTTACCGTGTTTTGTTTTTAAATATGAAAGTTTGTTGTACCTTAATAACTAAAAAGAAAACATATGAAGATCGACATTTATTTATGTACTCTTAAGTGCACTTAGATTGTGGCTACTAATAAAATGTGTACAGCCAAATAAACTCTTTGACTATCTATAATTGTTTATTAGTTAACACCCTCTTAAGTGCTGTTTGTGGTATTCACCTCTCTAAGGCAACCACTTTGAAACTATGTACATTTTGACATGCATTCGATATTTTTGAACTTCTTATGAACCATCCTCTAATGGATGTGAAGAGTCACTAACTACTCTAAAACAAACATTTCATAAGTTCATATGTATTCACATATTTCCTAATTGAGCTAAGGAAATAATATTGAACCGTTTAGATCAGTGCCTACATAGTAACTACTTAAAACATTAAACCGACTTCGTTTTGGGAAAGTTAATTTTTTTAGTAATAATAGTGATATACTCTATATACTTTAATACTTTATACTCTACTATATACTTTAAATCTACAAATACAAGTTGGATTTGTAGATTTATGCTAATAAAGACATTTAATATGATGTACTACTCAACCTACGTTTAAGATTTTCTTCTAGCTTATTACGGCCTGTCCACTTATATGACAGAAACATGGTAGGTACTTTAAAAAGTAGATTTATAGGTGCAGTAATGTTTTAACAAGTTTTATTGCTTTATCTGTAATCGTTCATAAATTATTTAAACCGGTGTGAAACTTTATAAACACCCTGTATATATGTTCTTATTGTTGAATTACCTTAATGTTAAACTGACACTATATGGACCTTAAAGTGTCAGTACCTTCTCTACATTACCTCCCGTGAAGTCAATATAACGGAGCTGACCTTCATGCACCTCCCAAACACAAATCATTTGGGTACACAAAACACATTACGGGACTCAAGGTAAATTTGGATGGGTTGAGAGTAGTAATAATGAGACCATTGGAGGGAATGATTGGTCAGTCAGCTGAGAGTGAGTGATGGTGTGAAAGGAAGGTGGAAAGTGTGAGTGACACGTATTAGTACAATAGTCACACCTTACTTCGTCCAAGAGAGCTTAGGGTGTGAGTAGGTATCAAGAAGCCACATGTGTGAATTGTTGGTTAATCACATTAAAGAGCTGGTGTGTGAGTGATGGTGTGAAAGGAAGGTGGAAAGTGTGAGTGACAAGTATTAGTACAATAGTCCCACCTTACTTCGTCCAAGAGAGCTTGGGGTGTGAGTAGGTATCAAGAAGCCACATGTGTGAATTGTTGATTAATCACATTAATTAAAGAGCTGGTGTGTGAGTGATGGTGTGAAAGGAAGGTGGAAAGTGTGAGTGACAAGTATTAGTACAATAGTCCCACCTTACTTCGTCCAAGAGAGCTTGGGGTGTGAGTAGGTATCAAGAAGCCACATGTGTGAATTGTTGATTAATCACATTAATTAAAGAGCTGGTGTGTGAGTGATGGTGTGCAAGAAAGCGGAAGTCAGAAGTAAAATGTCCGGGCCACAACAGTCATATCACTCCCCTTAAATCACCAAATAGAGGCCATTGGTGTTCATGGTTGGTTAATCAGCTGAGAGAGCTGGTGAGTACCCAGCATTCTACATCAATAAATTATGTTGTCATTATATACAATGCCATCAATTTAAACTTAAAGCAACATTTAAATAATAGAAGATTATTTATAAATAAGAGATCTTGGTGTCATTATGACACCTTCCCTCAGCCCATACGAACACCTCATGTATATTTCTTCTAAGGCCTCTTCACTGATTGGTTTCATAATTAGAGCAAGTCAAGATTTTAATCTCCTCATACACTCGTTGTCTTGTATGAGGCCCTTGTGCGCCCCTTGTTGGAGTACTGTTCAATAATTTGGTCACCCTATCAGGCAGGGCACATTGGGCTTATCAACAGGATACAATTGCGCCTATTGAGAGTTCTAGGAGTGAAACTTGGTTATAATTATCTGGATACCCCTGTAGCGGAGGTCGGTGAGATGTATGGTTTGCAGCCTCTTCATGTGAGAAGGAAGTACATGGATCTCCTCTTTCTGCATAAACTGGTAAATGGAATCTTGGACTGTCCCTCACTGTTGTCTGATATCGACATTTCAATCCCCAGAGGCACAAGGTCAAAGTAAATTTTCCTGAGAAGATTTCAGCCAACGACTTATGCCACCAACCACGGTATCACTAGACTCTTGAGGTCGAGGAGTGAAGCCACATTTATTGATTTCTTCAGTGAAAGTCCAAAGTCACTACGCAAGAAGTATCTTGCACAGGTGGGCATTGACTTCCCTCATATGCATAGTAATTAATTTATTTTATACACTTACATTTATTGAAATCACACAACACGACATCACTTTGTTTTTCTTTTGCTATGTTATTAGACATTATTATTGTTATTGTTGTTTTATGAATTATTAATTCTATTCCTGTTACGTTGCTTAGAGACTCTATTATTGTATTGTTAGTCTGTTTTGTTTATATATACACACACAAACTTGCCAGTACTTACTGTATTCTGTTTTAAATATATTGCTGTTTTTTGTAGTTATGTAAGTCATTGTCGAACTTGAAATACTAAATGTTACTTGTTGCCATCTTGGTTGCTTTGATTGTATTAATGTACTATAATTATGTTAATGATTGTATTACTGATTGTATACATTTTGTAAAAATGGTGGAACCGTTGAACCAATAAATAAATAAATTATACCCTTAAGAATCGTAGCAATTTTTTGAGCCAGTAAGGTGAGTAATAAGACCAAGACGTCTTACTCCTGCCTTCCGCTTCTTCACTCACTCACCGACTCTTTCAGCTGATTGACCAACCATTCACATTAATAACCTCTTGATACTTACTCTCGGCCCAATCTCTCTTGGGTGAAGTAGAGGGAGTGACGTTACTGTTGTGGCTGAGACGTCTTACTCCAGCCTTCCCACATTGTACATCATCACTCACTCACCGACTCTCTCAGCTGACTGACCAACCATTCACATTAATAACCTCTTGATACTTACTCTCGGCCCAATCTCTCTTGGGTGAAGTAGAGGCAGTGACGTTACTGTTGTGGCTGAGACGTCTTACTCCAGCCTTCCCACATTGTACATCATCACTCACTCACCGACTCTCTCAGCTGACTGACCAACCATTCACATTAATAACCTCTTGATACTTAATCTCGGCCCAATCTCTCTTGGTTGAAGAAGAGGGAGTGACGTTACTGTTGTGCCTGAGACGTCTTACTCCAGCCTTCCCACATTGTACATCATCACTCACTCACCGACTCTCTCAGCTGACTGACCAACCATTCACATTAATAACCTCTTGATACTCTCGGCCCAATATCTCTTGGGTGAAGTAGAGGGAGTGACGTTACTGTTGTGCCTGAGACGTCTTACTCCAGCCTTCCCACATTGTACATCATCACTCACTCACCGACTCTCTCAGCTGACTGACCAACCATTCACATTAATAACCTCTTGATACTCTCGGCCCAATCTCTCTTGGGTGAAGTAGAGGCAGTGACGTTACTGTTGTGGCTGAGACGTCTTACTCCAGCCTTCCCACATTGTACATCATCACTCACTCACCGACTCTCTCAGCTGACTGACCAACCATTCACATTAATAACCTCTTGATACTCTCGGCCCAATCTCTCTTGGGTGAAGTAGAGGCAGTGACGTTACTGTTGTGGCTGAGACGTCTTACTCCAGCCTTCCCACATTGTACATCATCACTCACTCACCGACTCTCTCAGCTGACTGACCAACCATTCACATTAATAACCTCTTGATACTTACTCTCGGCCCAATCTCTCTTGGGTGAAGTAGAGGCAGTGACGTTACTGTTGTGCCTGAGACGTCTTACTCCAGCCTTCCCACATTGTACATCATCACTCACTCACCGACTCTCTCAGCTGACTGACCAACCATTCACTTTAATAACCTCTTGATACTTACTCTCGGCCCAATCTCTCTTGGGTGAAGTAGAGGGAGTGACGTTACTGTTGTGGCTGAGACATCTTACTCCAGCCTTCCCCACATTGTACATCATCACTCACTCACCGACTCTCTCAGCTGACTGACCAACCATTCACATTAATAACCTCTTGATACTCTCGGCCCAATATCTCTTGGGTGAAGTAGAGGGAGTGACGTTACTGTTGTGCCTGAGACGTCTTACTCCAGCCTTCCCACATTGTACATCATCACTCACTCACCGACTCTCTCAGCTGACTGACCAACCATTCACATTAATAACCTCTTGATACTCTCGGCCCAATCTCTCTTGGGTGAAGTAGAGGCAGTGACGTTACTGTTGTGGCTGAGACGTCTTACTCCAGCCTTCCCACATTGTACATCATCACTCACTCACCGACTCTCTCAGCTGACTGACCAACCATTCACATTAATAACCTCTTGATACTCTCGGCCCAATCTCTCTTGGGTGAAGTAGAGGGAGTGACGTTACTGTTGTGGCTGAGACGTCTTACTCCAGCCTTCCCACATTGTACATCATCACTCACTCACCGACTCTCTCAGCTGACTGACCAACCATTCACATTAATAACCTCTTGATACTTACTCTCGGCCCAATCTCTCTTGGGTGAAGTAGAGGCAGTGACGTTACTGTTGTGGCTGAGACGTCTTACTCCAGCCTTCCCACATTGTACATCATCACTCACTCACCGACTCTCTCAGCTGACTGACCGACCATTCACATTAATAACCTCTTGATACTTACTCTCGGCCCAATCTCTCTTGGGTGAAGTAGAGGGAGTGACGTTACTGTTGTGGCTGAGACATCTTACTCCAGCCTTCCCCACATTGTACATCATCACTCACTCACCGACTCTCTCAGCTGACTGACCAACCATTCACATTAATAACCTCTTGATACTCTCGGCCCAATCTCTCTTGGGTGAAGTAGAGGGAGTGACGTTACTGTTGTGCCTGAGACGTCTTACTCCAGCCTTCCCACATTGTACATCATCACTCACTCACCGACTCTCTCAGCTGACTGACCAACCATTCACATTAATAACCTCTTGATACTCTCGGCCCAATCTCTCTTGGGTGAAGTAGAGGGAGTGACGTTACTGTTGTGGCTGAGACATCTTACTCCAGCCTTCCTCACATTGTACATCATCACTCACTCCCTCATTGGTGTAAATGGTTGGCCAATCATTTACACCAATAGCTAAGAAGCTATTATAAGTTATCAAGAGATAACTTATTCCCATGCCTAGCTTTACTGCATGGGGTAAGAAGTGATGTGACGATTGTGGTCGAGTTGTCTTGCTTGCGTCCTGACAGGGATTTTTTATAAGGACCATATAGCAGAAATATTTAATTTTAATATTTTAACTATGTGTCTATTGGCACAATATATTGTTTTTCATTTGTTATACTCCTTGATTAATTTTATTATTGTTATATGCTTACTATAGAAAAAGGTTCTTGTTTTAATTGAGATTTTATTTATTTGTTTCAACGGTAAATCATTTTGTACAAGAATACAGCAGTTACAGGGAGGCCATTTAGGTTGACAGAAGTTCGAAAGTCAAAGTAGGAGGTGGGAGTGACGTGTTGGTATAAACTGACGAAAAGTAGTCATCAAAGAGCTCGTATTGGGCACCAGGCTCATCCACCTCCACATACACCAAGTACGATGTGATGTTTGCCTTCTTCAGATTGCTGATGTGTTATCAAAACACCTTGATGTTATTGGGAGTAGTGGACTCCCCAGTTTTATTCTCGATCACCAGGCGTTTGAGTTCAATGCAAAAAAGGTAAAACCACCTCGGAAAAATTGACCTTCTAGAGTTCCTGACGGGTGATTCATATAAATAAATAAATTCTTTATTGCATAAATACAATTAACAATTGTGTTGCAAAAGTCAAAATTTAGTCTAGCCTAAAACACTCACACACAATCAGACACATTGTGAGTGTTTTACATCTTGCACATGCATACATCTTGCACATGCATCATACATTCACACACTTGACACCAGAATTGCATGATGGGGTGTTTACTGATTGTCTCAGTGGCTTTGAAAGAATTCTTCAACTGAATAAAAAGCACTTTCCACCAAAAGGTATTTTAAACGTCTTTTGAACAAATTCGGGTTTTGATTTTTAATTTGTTCAGGGAGCAAATTGATTATGTTTACACCCACTTGTGATGGCAGACACTTGAAAGCTGCGCTTCTATGCCTCTGCGTTCTGTAATTATTCCTCCCTCTAGTTTCATAAGAGTGAACATCCCTGCCGCGCGTCAAAATGCACTTTGACTTGCAGTACAGGGCGACCTCCAATATATAGAGGCAGGGTAGGGTCAAAAATCTAAGCTCCCTAAACGCTTCTTGACACGACTCTCTGACGTTTAATTTTAAAATAGTTCTGACAGCTCTTTTTTGAAGTCTAAATACCCTTCCCAGCTTGTATTTAGAACAACTACCCCAAAGTCTTATACTATAGGCTAAGTGGGTATGGATCAAGCCATAATATGCAAGTTTTAAGACTTCCAGGGAGCAGAATTGTGCCAGGTTGTGCAGAGCAAAAATGCCCGAGTTAACTCTAGCACACACACTGTCAATGTGAACGTCCCAAGTCAACCCTTTGACAAGGTGTATTCCAAGGAACTTCGTGGACTCCGTTTCCTCTAAGAGTACATCATCCACCATTACTGTAATTTGATTCTGTTCAAAGTGTTGAGGCTGAAGAATTGTTATGAAATTTGACTTAGAATTGTTTGTTTTCAGGTTTTATTAAAACATTATTAAAATGTTGAATGCATTGATTCAGATCAATAAATGATTTTACTTCTAAATCACGTGATGATTCATCTATCTCACAAAGAGTCGTGTCATCAGCGTACTGAATAACTTTTCCGAACTGAATTGAAGATTTTAGACCATTTATATATAGATTAAACAAAACTGGACCAAGGATTGAACCCTGTGGGACACCTTGGGTAATAAGTGTTTTGCCTGACAGGGCATTCTCAACCTGTACACACAGGATTCTGCCTTTAAGGTATGACGAGACCCATTTGTGTGACAAACCTCGAACGCCAAAAGACTCCAACTGGTGCAACAGTGTCTCATGCTGCACACCGTCAAAGGCTTTGGAGAGATCAAGAAATATGCTAAGCACATGTTCTCTTCTCTCCAATCCATCGACAACGAGCTCTATAAGATTTGTAACTGCATCGACAGTTGACTTGTTTTTCCTGAAACCATATTGTTCAGAATCCAGAATGTCATAGTGTGAAAGAAAATTGTCCAACTGTGCAGGAAATATCTTTTCAAAAACCTTGCTGATGACGGGCAGAATTGAAATAGGACGATAATTGCTGATAATGCAAGGATCGTCCTTTTTAAACATTGGAACAATTTTTGCTGTTTTCAGGATGTCTGGAAAGGTCCCCGTTTCAAATGAAATGTTAACAAGTTTGGTTAGTGGCACCAACAATTGCTTATAGCATTGTTTAAGCAACCAAACTGAAACGCCATTAATATCGCATGATTTCTTTGAGCTAAGTCCCTGCATGACCCGAGCCACCTCGTTCTCATCAACAGGGGTCAACACCATAGACGTCACTGGCGATCGAAAACCTTGTGGATGATTAGTAGCTCCCGTGAGATTAGAGTTAGAGTCGGCCTCAAAACTAAAGTACTTGTTGAATAAATTAGCAACAGTCTCAGGATCTTCTCTCTTTATGTCACTGTCGTATATTGTTATTGACTTGGATTTTTTTGAGAATTTTGAAATCGTTGATGAGTTATTAATTAAGGTCTAAGCAGTTTTTGAAAAATTTTCACTGAATTTTAAAGTTTTTTCAATATCATATGCCTTCGCGGCCTTTATGACCTGTCTATACACTCTTCTATAATTTCAAAAAAATTGTTTAAATCGCTCGTTTTGTGTGCGAATGAAGATCGAGTGATAGAATTTGATTTTCTCTCTTGAGATCAAAATCCCTTTGGTGACCCATGAACTTTTCTTTCGACCTTGAGCTTTTTTAAAACATTTAAAGGGACATGCAATGTTTAGATAGTAAATTAAACGATCATTGAATGCATTGTACATCGCATTTTCATCATTATAATGATTGAGGAAAGTCCAGGATTCACACTCAAGAAAGTTTTTAAGGTTTACAATGTTATGGTGACGAGTGAGTCTACGGTTCTGGGGCTTTGAGGTTTCGAAATCCAGAGAACAACCAGTGACCGTAACCTCCTGAGCAAAATGATCCGGTATGGCCGCGTCAAGTACAGAGACCTCAGCATTCAAAATATTTGTGATAACGTTGTCGATGGATGTTTTTGATGTTCCTGATATTCGAGTTGGAGAATTCACAGACCAATTTAGACTAAAAGAGTTTAAAATATTGCGGAGCCGCTGGGTTAGAGGGTGTGAGTGGTTTAAAATATTAATATTAAAATCTCCCAT
Source organism: Stictocephala bisonia (assembly GCA_035578905.1). Lineage (NCBI taxonomy): Eukaryota > Metazoa > Arthropoda > Insecta > Hemiptera > Membracidae > Stictocephala > Stictocephala bisonia. Next base: position 150,080 of record JAQJVL010000696.1, on the reverse strand, counting down.
AATTAAAAATTTATATTGCCCTTTGTTGACCAAATTTAAAAGTGTTTCGAACTTTTCAAAGAAAGTGTCAGCACAACCATTAGGAGATCGATACAATCCAATAATATTGATTTTTCCATGCTGCTTTGAGTTGATTTTAATGCCTTCGACCTCAAAATCAAGTTCAGACGTGTAACTAATTTTGTTTTGCTGAAATTTGATATGATTTTTAACAAAAATTGCTACACCACCCCCTCTATAATGTTTTCGATTATAAACACTGACCAATTCAAAGTTTTTAATTTTGAAAAGATTTATATTTTCATGCGTAAAACCATGCTCAGAGACAATTAATATATCTGGCTCTAGCTCATCGCACAGGAGATCCAGTTCATCTACCTTATTAGTAGCTGTTTGAGCATTTAAATGGATTAGTTTTATTGTTTTATTTTCAAATTTTGAATTTTGGTTGGTTAATTTTGATTTGTAATCTGGTGTCCCTACCCTGTTTTTAATTTTATTTGTATACAAAGGTTTTTTTGATGATGTACACTTGGGTTAAAACTATTTCTGGTTGATCCTTGGGTGATGGCATCGGAGTAGGTGTTGTAAGGTAAGCTGTAGGGTTCTGGCACTGATGGGGCTGATGGCTGAGGAAGAGTAGAGCTGGAGGACTTAATGGCATCCGCAGCGGGGTGGCGGCGGCGTCTGGAAGCGGGCATCGAGGTAAGCCCATCTGCGATGCATTTAGATAGCAGACGCTTCCCACTAGCTCTCATATGTAGTCCGTGAGTTGTGTAATGACACCGCCCAATGCTCGAGATGTCTAGAAGTTTCACTCCATGGTAGCGAGCATTTCTATCATATCATTTATAGGGTGTTCTATCATATCATTTATCACTACACATATGACATTTTACCCTTATGTTATGATTGTATTAATATTAAAAAAAAGTGACAGTAATGTACAACTGAGACATGGATTCCACCAGCTGTACACAGCTGCTATAAGTAAACGTCACTTTGATGTTTTAGTTAGTTACCCCTCCGTTCTCAGACTCACTACAGAGTTGCTTGTCACTACCGCGTCTCTTCAACTTGCCTCAAGCTTTTCTTCCTATCTCCGGTCGTTCAACTTTCCTTTGGTAGGTTTTCTGAGTATATCACCATTATTACCATTTTTCACTAGCCCTCTATTGCTAGTATGTAAAAAAACACAAAAATCAAAATTTGTAAAATATAAAATAAATATATAACATTTTCCCCACAAAATAAGTTTTACCTTGTGTTATTGCGAAGCATAAAATATATGCTTTTTGCAGCTGTTAATTAGTTTACAATGAATTATTGCACAAGTATTTTGACGTCCTAACTACATACTTACATTTTAAATTATAGAACGATTGAACATTATTTAATTTGTGTTAATTGTTACAAAACAGCTCAAATTTTAATATAATCTACCAAAAGATTCTCCAAATAAGAGAGAACAACTTTTTCATGATTAAAAAAAAAAAAAATAGTATTCCGTTTTGGTATCACGTAAATAAAACGTTTTTGTACAAGTATAAAAGTTAATTGAACGAAGTCATTTTATCTTTGTAGTAAACATTCCATTAGCAAGAATTTATATTGTAAGAGTGAGTAATGCTCTGACGTAAGCTGCGAAAGTTTAGGGAACTTCATGTTTGTTTGATTTTATAAATATTTCATTTAATTTCAGGTTACTTATTCTTATCTTGTAGGACACAATAAATGTGAAATTGTTTTGTGTAAATGGTGCCATTGTAAAGAAATCAAATAAGTTCGGCGTGGCTAAGCTTAGTTAGCAAAGTATTACAATTGTTTTTCTTCGAAGACATAACTTGTATATTGTCTTTCATATATTAAGAGAACAGTGCCAATTTATAGTTGCGTAGTTTAAATTTAGGAGTGAGTAGCTATTTGATTTACACATTGGTAGAGTATAGACTCCTTAGTAGATCACGGAAAATATGTTTGTGTAACTTTTAGAATCAGTGAACCCTTACTATTCCGAGGGAATGTGTGGGGGAGAAACAGAGGAGGTTGAGCCACTTGTGACGAGAGTCTGCCACTTTAGACACAAAGCCTTTGTACCACTCCCACCCTCTGTAATTATAATGTTACAATTTAACTCTATACAGCTATTCTAATAAAAAGAATTCTTTCAGTAATGCTCAGGTAATTTAAATATTTTGCAAGAAAAAGTCCCTTTTCTCATTGCAATCAGCGCAACCGTGTAAAAGTAAATCGTTTTTCAAAATTATGAAGGTTTTAGGAAAAGATATTAATTTCTGTTTATAAGGTTACTTGAAAACAATATTTTATTGAAATTACTCTTTAGATTTAGACTCTTATAGAATTGCTAATATACAGAGTCTCTGTTATAATGGACCACCATTGTGTTCTTGGAAATTATAAGTCTGGCGAGTAAGTTTAAGTAGGGAACCTTACCTTGTTTTTGGATACAAATAAAAATACATATTTCAAATTGGGAAAAAAACTGACACGATTTTCCTATATGAGGGTCAAAATTTGTTTTTACTCATAAAACAACCGGTATTTTATTTATTACTATTTTTTTTTTATAAAAACAGTAATTTTAAGAAATGTTATTGCCATTTTTTCGCTATTTTGCTTGATAATGTAGATACGGAGATCAAAACGTTCAGATTCCTAATGAAGATGACCATTGAGATAAAACATTTGTTAGTGCGCATTCAAAAAAATGATCTTATCTGCAAAATCTAGAATATACATTTGGAAAATGTATGCCTAGCTATTATATTTGTATGGTTTAACAGTATATTAAATTATAACACACTTAAATTCAAATATATATGTTACTATTTTGTCAACGTAAACTGGTTTTGGCAGCACTATTACCATTTTCAGCAGCTGTTTTCATTATACAGCTATTATTTCAGTTCATTATTTATCATACAGCTGGCGGTGTATACTGGAAGTTAACTTAAACAGTTGATAATGGTAACAGTGTTGCCAACATCTGTTGGTGTTATAATTCCACTGTATCTGATGTCCAGATATCATTAGGACTTTGTCAGCTGCGTTCGATCCGTAGATTGGGGATGAAGTCTCACTTCTATTCTGTGAGGACCTTGGAGCTCAACTCTTACTCTAATGAAGCGTATTCGGTAAACGTTGAGGGGTGGAAGCTTGCCTTTGTTTTTGGCCCCACTCTTTGTTGCCCACCCCTACACTACTGTCCCTAAAGGCACTTCACGTATATTCTGTTCCTTCTGTCGGATTTTCTGGATCGAATAACACTGGCTGTTCTCTCGAAATCAATGAAATTGCCAACTCAATATCCATGTGTAGACTTTGTTGATATACTCTTCATTTTGTGGAGTATTCTTATTGTTTTGCTTTAGTATAACTATATTATTGTTTAAGAGATCTGTCATTTACTACAACATGTTCATAAAATTACTGAAAATATCATAGTTATACGCTGAATCACTGATTCAATAAAAGAGGATATGTAATTCTCATGATCAATACATATAGTAAAAAACCTGAGTGACCATATTTAGCTTTTTGTGGGGTAAAAATTAAAATTAAACTTCAATGTACAAATTTAACTTTTAAATGTTGTCATATATAGTTTAGTGTTTAATCTAAGATTATAGATATAATTTAGTGCTTGTATAAGAGCAAGTGTAAATAAGGGTTTTAAAGACTTTATAAACATTCTTAGCATCGGAAGAGTACAGAAAATCTGTCTTGCACAATTTTATAGGACAGAATGCTTCAATGTATGCTTGGTTATTTCCCCACGATGATTTAAGTGAAAATTTAAAATAATTTTGTATTATCTAATAGAACTTTTAAGATCAATATGTGGCAAATTCTATAACAGGTCTTTACTTAGCCATGCTTACATTCTGTATATGTAGTAAATTAGTAAGCCAATACCACAGTAGTTGTAAGTAAATTAGTAAGCCAATACCACAGTACTTCTAAGTGAGTGAGTAAGCCAATACCACAGTACTTGTAAGTGGGTAAGTAGACCAATACCATAGTACTTTTAAGTGAGTGAGTAAGCCAATACCGTAGTACTTGTAAGTGAGTGAGTAAGCCAATACCGTAGTACTTGTAAGTGAGTGAGTAAGCCTATACCACAGTACTTGTAAGTGAGTGAGTAAGCCAATACTACAGTACTTGTAAGAGAGTGAGTAGGCCAATACCATAGTACTTGTAAGTGAGTGAGTAAGCCAATACCATAGTACTTGTAAGTGGGTGAGTAGACCAATACCATAGTACTTGTAAGTGAGTGAGTAGGCCAATACCACAGTAGTTGTAAGTAAATTAGTAAGCCAATACCACAGTACTTGTAAGTGAGTGAGTAAGCCCATACCACAGTACTTCTAAGTGAGTGAGTAAGCCAATACCACAGTACTTGTAAGTGGGTAAGTAGACCAATACCATAGTACTTTTAAGTGAGTGAGTAAGCCAATATCATAATACTTGTAAGTGAGTGAGTAAGCCAATACCATAGTACTTGTAAGTGAGTGAGTAAGCCAATATCATAATACTTGTAAGTGAGTGAGTAAGCCAATACTACAGTACTTGTAAGAGAGTGAGTAGGCCAATACCATAGTACTTGTAAGTGAGTGAGTAAGCCAATACTACAGTACTTGTAAGAGAGTGAGTAGGCCAATACCATAGTACTTGTAAGTGAGTGAGTATGCCAATACCATAGTACTTGTAAGTGAGTGAGTAAGCCAATTTATTTATTTATTTATTTATTCCAACGGTGAACACCATTTTACAATATATTAACAGTGATATATGCATGCGACAAAGATACAACATTTTACAAAGATTACAATTAGATAACAAAGATATATAAATGATGACTATAGAAGTAACAGCAATAAACTACGATAAAAGATCAACAACAATAATATACGAGTAACAATATACTACGATAGATGGTAACAATAATATATAGGTAACAACAATAAACTACAGTAAAAATAAAAATATGATATGCTATGACACAGAAATTATCAGATAACAAGATCAGGTAACAGACAGAACGAGACAATATACTTCCCCCTCCCCTCCCTCCGACAATGTGGTTGTGACCCTCCAGAGGCGCCACCAAGAAACACAACACTGCTAACACAAACACTTGGGCAAGGAGTCTCAGAAGAGTAGCCTCTGGACGTCTCGCTTGAATGATCCTGGCGATGGTGCAAAGAAATCTAGCCGAGAGTAGACGTCTTCGCTGGTTCTCAGAAGTCTCGAGATTCCGTGGTTAAGAGTGTAGTTGGTCGGCTGGTATCTCCTTGTGAAGACTGTCCTGGATCTGGTACCCCTGGGAATTGTTAGGTCAATATTGGTCAAAAGTTCAGCACAATCGATGATCCCATTCACCAGTTTGTAAAGGAAGATGATATCACAGACCCGACGTCTCACCGGCAGCGGCTGTATGTCAAACTGCAATTCTAGAGCTGTTACTGGTACTTGAAGAACGGGAAACCAAGTTTGAGGCCTAACAGTCTGAGGAAACGTGTTTGGATTCTGTTTAGGATGTCCATATGGCCTACTTGGTAAGGAGACCAAATGATGGAACAGTACTCTAGTATCGGACGTGCAAGTGATTTGTAGAGTATATATCAATATCATAATACTTGTAAGTGAGTGAGTAAGCCAATACTACAGTACTTGTAAGAGAGTGAGTAGGCCAATACCATAGTACTTGTAAGTGAGTGAGTAAGCCAATACCATAGTACTTGTAAGTGAGTGAGTAAGCCAATATCATAGTACTTGTAAGTGTGAGTGAGTAGGCCAATACAACAGTACTTGTAAGTGAGTGAGTAGGCCAATACAACAGTACTTGTAAGTGAGTGAGTAGGCCAATAACACAATACTTGTAAGTGAGTGAGTAGGCCAATACCACAGTACTTGTAAGTGAGTGAGTAGGCCAATACCACAGTACTTGTAAGTGAGTGAGTAGGCCAATACCACAGTACTTGTAAGTGAGTGAGTAAGCCAATATCATAGTACTTGTAAGTGAGTGAGTAGGCCAATACAATAGTACTTGTAAGTGAGTGATTAGGCCAATACCACAGTACTTGTAAGTGAGTGAGTAAGCCAATATCATAGTACTTGTAAGTGAGTGAGTAGGCCAATACCACAGTACTTGTAGGTGAGTGAGTAGGCCAATACCACAGTACTTGTAAGTGAGTGAGTAGGCCAATACCACAGTAGTTGTAAGTAAATTAGTAAGCCAATACCACAGTACTTGTAAGTGAGTGAGTAAGCCCATACCACAGTACTTCTAAGTGAGTGAGTAAGCCAATACTATAGTACTTGTAAGTGGGTGAGTAGACCAATACCATAGTACTTGTAAGTGAGTGAGTAGGCCAATACCACAGTAGTTGTAAGTAAATTAGTAAGCCAATACCACAGTACTTGTAAGTGAGTGAATAGGCCAATACCACAGTACTTGTAAGTGAGTGAGTAGGCCAATACCACAGTACTTGTAAGTGAGTGAGTAGGCCAATAACACAGTACTTGTAAGTGAGTGAATAGGCCAATACCACAGTACTTGTAAGTGAGTGAGTAGGCCAATAACACAGTACTTGTAAGTGAGTGAATAGGCCAATACCACAGTACTTGTAAGTGAGTGAGTAGGCCAATACCACAGTACTTGTAAGTGAGTGAGTACGCAAATACCACAGTACTTGTAAGTGAGTGAGTACACAAATACCACAGTACTTGTAAGTGAGTGAGTAGGCCAATACCACAGTACTTGTAAGTGAGTGATTAGGCCAATACCACAGTACTTGTAAGTGAGTGAGTAAGCCAATATCATAGTACTTGTAAGTGAGTGAGTAGGCCAATACCACAGTACTTGTAAGTGAGTGAGTAGGCCAATACCATAGTACGTGTACGGTGGAGTAAGTTGGTGTTAACTAAAATTAATTTAATGTTACTATCAAAAACCTAAAATATTTTTAAACGTTAATATTAATTTTAGGGAATATTAAATATATAGTTACATTAATATATGATTCTCCAGATAAGGATTAAATAATACGTTTTAAATATGAAGACAACATTTTTTCATTACAAAAATTGTCTAAATGTTAATCACGAGATGTGATTTTAGATTGCTGCTATTGTTTAATACGAATATTAGAAAATTAGCGTCATGTTTCAAAATAAAATAACGATGTATGAATAATTGACAGTATTTCTAAGTTGTATAAAATAATATTAGGTAATAATTAATACTGTATTTTATTTTGATTTATTTGATTATTGGTATCTTTTAGATTTTATCTATTTGTTCTAGTAATTCACGACATAACAATTAACCTCCTACCTATTTCATATTTTACAAAAATATAGTTATACTGAACCAATATACAGGTTCACATTTTCAAATGGGCCACCATTGTGTTCGTGAAAACCATGTCTGACATGTAAGAATAAATGGGGAACCTTATCTTGTTTTTAGATACAACAAAAGATATATCATTCAAATTTATAAAAACGGCCACCATTTCCCAACATGGCGGTTAGCTTTGTTTTTTAATATAAAAACCCTGTCTTGATTGTTTGGATAGAAATAGTAATTTTAAGACTTTGTAATTGACAGTTTTTGGATATTTTGCTTAATAACGTAGATATGAGAGATTCCTTATGAGAGCTTCAAAAATTTTGAATCCTTATGGAGTTTACCATTATAATAAAGTTTTTTTATTCATAAAAAAGATATAATCAGCATAAATTACAACATGCATTTAGAAAATGTTTGCCTAGCTGTTAATTTGTTAACGATTTAACAACGTAGTGTATTCACTTATAATACACAGAAACTGAAACAAACATGTTACTATTTTGACACACATAAATAATTATTGAGAATATTTAGTCCTAAGATTATTTTAGACTAATCCTATTTAAATAGCATGTGTAAATGTTTAGATTAACATTAGAACACTCAAAACAAAATAGAAGTTTACACAAACTCGAACCTGCTTATACCCTTCCTGTTGAAATAATTTGAAAGCTATTGAATTTACTTTTTAAATAAGGAACAGTTTAAGAATATTATAACATTCTAATACAGGATAATACATGACATGTGATTATTGGTGGGAAGGAATTGCATACATGCTTAAGGACCCAACCAGTATGTTTTTCAAATAAATTTATTAATGGCAGGGATTTATTTTTTAATTTTAATGAGAGGCCGATCCCTTTCTTAACCTTATTCTGCCCATTCACCAGAGACTGTTCATAAGGGGGTACTCAGTAATATGAACCAGTACAGTTTAAGTTGAATATTATTGATCAATATTCTGGCCTAGGCCGGACTCCAACCAGCACTATATCTCACCCAAGATCAAAGTCCTGACCGCTCGGCCACCGGCTCGCCAATGCCGTCTTATATTTTCCAAAAATAATATTGGTCCATTGTCTTCCAGTCATTTCTGCCTCATATAGGTTGAAGATAGCAGAAACCTGGCCTTAAAATACTGTTACAAATAATCTGTCATGGCCTCTAACAATTTTTTTTCGTTTATTTGTCGAAATTTTGCCAACATAAGTTGCAGAAGGGTATAAATATGGATTCAATAAGTCTCACAGACTGATTTTATTACATTATTACATTAGACAATATTAATAAAATTACAATATTAATAAAATATTGTCGTTTCAATCAAAAGTTTCACTTTATAATACATCATAATTAACTGTTTAACGTTTTTCTTTCAAAAACGTATTTATTTAGGTTTTTGTTTCCTGTAACGTATTATCTCCGTAATACATCAACTAATAAAAATTCTTTTTTAAATACTTTATTACAGTACAAAATGTTAGTTTTTATACTATAGTTACTTCTGCCATAACAATCAAAATAAGTAAGTGGTTATTTTAAACAAGTTCACTGATTTTAAAACTACGAAGTTATTTTATTCTAAATTTTCTATAAATATTAAAAACCAGTTGGAATATCGATAGTCAGTTTTCCAAACACCACGTGTTTGTGGAGTCCAAAATGTGGTGAGGAATTTGCATGGAAATGTCCTCTTCATTTGCAACTTTGCATTAGGTGGTTATGGTGGATATGAACTAGTTTTAAAAGATCGACTTTGCCTCAGGTTTTTAATTCTAAATAACTGTCTCATTATTTAAAAATATATATATTTGAATAGTGACACAATGTTTATTTACACACAGCTGCCATAAATTTACAAGTCTTATTCCAGATATAAGCTGGTTAGGTAAATACGAATGTATTTTATACATTTTATGATTATATTTTATGATTTTGATTTAGCTATTTGCGACTATTAGTATCAGGAAAATTGACGTTTTCGGTTAGTAAACTATAGTACAATTTTTGTTTACTTCACCTTACTTGTTTGAAATATTAGTATCAGTTATCTTGTAAGGTTATAAATATTTTCCTTTCAGTGCTTGTGCTTCCACATAAACTTTTACATGTATATATTCTTACATTTAGTAGAAAAAAATTATCAAGATAACTGACAGTTTATTACAATAAATAGATAATGTTTTAAAGCAATTAGGGTGGCAATGTCTAATGGACTAATGGAAGTTTGATCCTTTAGTCAATCACCTAGTAATATTTTTAATAGAAAATTTTACTAGTTATATATTAATATTTATTTAAAATCTTGTTATGAGGTTTAATGGGTCTGAAATTTTTCATTTATTTAAATGCATGTATTAAAAATGTTTTTGAAATTCGAGTTAATAAAAAAATTACTATTTATACTTACAAGAGGGGGTTTATATTTTTGACAAACTTACATAATAGCACATATTTATAAAGATTTAAATAAAATAGACATTTCTGTTCAGCTTGAGTAAAATCACAACAAACTACCAGAGAAAATTATATCTTCTTTGTGCGTTATATAATGTAGTTTCATTAAATGTGTGAACTTCAGTTATTTACATAGTTCGGTGGGAGGATGGATGGGACCTACTGAGTTGCTCTCGCCCAACCATTAATCATATCCATAGTTCGGTGGGAGGATGGATGGGACCCACTGAGTCACTCTCGCCCAACCATTAATAATATCCCGAAGTTCGGTAGGTTGGTCTAAAGAATAGTAAATATTGTCCATTTAACGTAGAAATGTTGTGCTTTTACCTTGCTATGAATAGTTAATTATTATAAGATAAACAAAAAGACAAATAATTTTTGTCTACCGTATGAATTTATTCCTAAGGGACTAGGAAATCTTGCACGAATTAGACTTTCAACTCCATCACTCGATACTTTTGTGAAAATGATCAGCTGATAACCACCTGCTATTAGTTTCTCATTGGCTAATAATTAATATATAATATATTGATAATGGATTTACCTTTTTAATATTCTGTGTTTTGATTTATGTACAACCGGTTTCGTGGCGCCCTACCACATCAGGTATATCCTCTGTTGGGATTCATTGTCGAATTAATACACCTGATGATGATGTAGTCATGAAACCGGTTGTACATACATCAAAACACAAGATATTAAAAAAGTAAATCCATTATTAATATATTATATATGGCATTATTATCCAGAAGTAGGAATCATGAATTATAATAATAAATTATATTTTCTAAGTAATATTCGGCCTTATTGTGAAAAAATGACTACATTCGTTCATCTACACACATTACACTCATTCTAGATTCATATTTTCCCACATCTTGACGATTAGTGTCATAAGAATAAAAATTAAAATGAATATGAATAATTTGACCTTAGGTGTAACTTGAGCGATTGGCCCATATATTTTGAATTTTTAAATTGAGATATATATTTGAATTCAAGAGATAAACAACCTCCATAATATGATCTAGGTTTTCAGCCTCGTGAGGGAGGGGGTCTACAGTTTCACCTCGCAGGACACTACTTAAGGCTTTGATTGGTAATCGAGATCTTGACCACGGAGAGAGCTCGGCCAAAATCCACGTGACTGTACCGATTAGATTGTTTAAAAAGTTTATTGACAACTGACAATCCAAACACCTGGCCTCTAATAAGCTAGGTAACAGAATTACTGGATCCTATACAATTTTGTTCATGAAAAAAAAATTTATGACAGAATAATGGGGAGACCCAACATAGTACAAGGTGAATATTACTGATACAAACTGACAGTCAAGGCCAGGATTACAACTTGTACTATCTCTAACTCAGGGAGAACCAACATAGTACAAGGTGAATATTACTGATACAAACTGACAGTCAAGGCCAGGATTACAACTTGTACTATCTCTAACTCAGGGAGAACCAACATAGTACAAGGTGAATATTACTGATACAAACTGACAGTCAAGGCCAGGATTACAACATGTACTATCTCTAACTCAGGGAGAACCAACATAGTACAAGGTGAATATTACTGATACAAACTGACAGTCAAGGCCAGGATTACAACATGTACTATCTCTAACTCAGGGAGAACCAACATAGTACAAGGTGAATATTACTGATACAAACTGACAGTCAAGGCCAGGATTACTACATGCACTATCTCTAACTCATGCTGATGACTCAGACCGCAGGGTGAAAAACACGCATACAGTTGAGGACATCTTATGCACTCAAGGACGCTTGAATTTGATTGCTCTTCCATCCACTTAAACACATGTTTTAGTGAAGACACTCTTCCCCACCAAACCCGTAACAAATTTAAGGACATTGCGCCAAACGTTGAACACACGAACTTGAGAGTCTCTTCTCTCCCCCATTCAGATGTTGAAGGTGATTCCAAACAACCTAACAGGTGCTACCAGATTAACTCGGTACAAATGTCATCTTATTTCGATGCATAGGTAAATGCGTACTTTTTTAATATAACTAATTATATGAAAATAAACTGTCGAAATCCCTCGTTATGTATTTTTCATAACTGTATGCCCTCTATAAAAAATGCATGTATGATACCAGATTACCCATTTCCAAAATAAAAGGAATAGTTTTCAAAATGGGTTTAAAAAATACATTAATAAGCGTAAAAGAAACAATAACGATTCCGAAAACTGAAACTTTTTAATTTAGTTTTTGCAAGCGTATTCGCTATTTTAATTTTTGTTTGTAGTATATGTGATGTATTTTACACTCAGAAAAATAAATTTGACACAAAATAAAAAAAAATTTTTTGATATTTTACTTAACAACATAATAAGTATCAAAGTAATATACTTGAGTAGGGGTAACACTCTTTTGCTTTATACAGAATCAAATTTATAAGACTTAGTTTGGCAAAAGTTGGAAAAAGACATTTAGCAATACAATGAAATACGTGTGGATGAAAATATAATGGGGAATACAAAGGGAAATAGTTAGAAAATGAAAGCCTAGAGAAAATTAAAAGACGTTTCCAGTAGTGAATAATATTTCATCGGGGAAATGTGTCTGTCAGCCCTTATTGTTTCCAGCGTGTGTTTGAAGATGGCTTGGCAGATTGAAATACGAAACTTACCTTGTATTTTATTTACGAAATATTCTCACTCACGGTTGCGTTAGGTCTTTGAATATGTATGTATTTATTTTTCAAATAATGTTGTTTAGATGTTAACAATTGTTATACTTCAATGTTGTTAACACTTTATGTTAACCATTATCTTCCGTTATGCTTGTTCAGTAGAAATAAGAAAGTGTATGGGATATGATGTATCGTAGTTAAATGTACAGTATTAAGTTAATAGAGCCACAATTATCCGACGTAGACGAGCCGTGACGAGTTCAGATAGTAGAGAGTGATAATAAATCATGGAATTAAGGTTATCTTCATTGACAATTCAGCTATTTTACGTTTGGAAGTCGTTTCACTAGGCCTAAGATCTACGATAATGTCTACAGTAATATTCAGACACACATAAAATTTTTATTTATAGCCTATCTTAGCAAGGGCAATGATGCGATAAATAAACCTTGTACAGTAAAGTAACGAATACGAGCTAATACGTGTGACTGTTCAGGAAACTACTGAATAAGTGTATAAAAGTTACGTGATCACTGTTATCCCTCGTTACATGTGATGTAAGTTACTATTCCGTGCTCTCCACAGATTACAAAAGTGATGTAGATTGCTCAAACGATACAGTCCCCGCTTTACATAAAGTACAGTAAGCAACAAAACAGGGTAATGTTTAGGAAAATTCTCATATACAGTTTTATTCATTACGGGACAATGTTCCAATCCATAATATTATTTTCTCAGAAAACTTTTATTACAGCACTGTTTTCGGGATGAGTCTGAACCTGAGTTAAATAGTGCAAATATGAATCCTGGCTTTGGCTGGAACTTTTTCCAGTAATATTCACCTCGTATTGTATTGGGTCTTCCTCTTACTCTGTCTAAATAGGACCTCGCTCAATAGTATATGAGAAATAGCCAGAGTAAGGTAAAATAAATAGATCTACACCTATTATTAAAAAAAGTATATATAAAATAGTAAAGATCCTTAAATATTCTCATTTTCTAAAATCCAAATGGAGTTGTTATCTACAGGCATTTGCTATTTTCTCCAAGTTAACTTCAAATGTTTAAGGCCCGACTTGTTTTGAGGATCAATATAATCTCTTTTATCCGTAACATAACATTAAAATTTAAAAATTTTAATTCAGTATTCTTTGAATATTATATATTTTTTTTTATTTTGGTACACTTTCAAGTTTTGTTCTGTTATATTAATAAGTCCACGCCCTTCTAATTCCTTTGTGATTAAGTGGTAGAGAGGACTAAATAGTCCTAACTTCGACACATAAATATAGCCATTTTTCATTTCATTTCTAACCATTATATGATGTATTATTAGCTGGAATCATGGATTTGATCAAATTATTTGATATTAAAATACGTTAATCATCTGAATTTAATGCAGATTTTCTACATCAGCACAAATTACTTCAGTATAAAATTATGATACTTAGTTTTTTAATGTGGATCAAGAAAATGCATTTATAAAAGTCCTCTAGAACGCCAAAATGTTCATAGTTTGTTGAGTGACATCGTTGTAAAATACGAGCACTTCCAAAGGCGAAATCTATATACTGTTAATCAATAAGGTATAGAAATAAGACAATTAATTTAAAAATTCAGTTTCAATCAGTGTACACGATTATAATCGATTACAATGTAGTAGTCCTATTACAGTACGCACAGTTATGGAAGAGACAGGCAAGTATTGCAGTAGTCCTCCACAGTACGCACAGTTATGGAAGAGACTGGCTAGTATTGCAGTAGTCCTCCACAGTACGCACAGTTATGGAAGAGACTGGCTAGTATTGCAGTAGTCCTCCACAGTACGCACAGTTATGGAAGGGACAGGCTCATATCGTAGCAGTTCTACTACCAAAATACACCGTTATGGAAGAGATATGCTTATATCGCAGTAGTCCTACTACAGTACGCACAGTCCTGGAAGGGACAGGCTCATATCGTAGCAGTTCTACTACCAAAATGCACCGTTATGGAAGAGATATGCTTATATCGCAATTGTCCTACTACATTACGCACAGTTATGGAAGGTACAGGATTATATCGTAGTAGTCTTATTACAGTACGCACATTTATGGAAGGGACAGACTTATTACATAGTAGTCCTATTACAGTACGCACAGTTCTGGAAGGGACAGGCTCATATCGTAGCAGTTCTACTACCAAAATGCACCGTTATGGAAGAAATATGCTTATATCGCAATTGTCCTACTACATTACGCACAGTTATGGAAGGTACAGGATTATATCGTAGTAGTCTTATTGCAGTACGAACAGTTATGGAAGGGACAGACTCATATCGTAGTAGTCCTACTATAGTACGCACTATTATGAAAGGGATAGGCTCATATCGTAGCAGATACACGACCAATATGCACAGTTATTTATTAGATATGCTTATATCGTAGTAGTCCTATTACAATACGTACGTTATGGAAAAGACAAGCTCATATCGTTGTAGTCTTTTTAGTACGCACTGTTATAGAATGGACAGGCTTATACCGTAGTAGTCCTACTATAGTACGCACATTATGGAAGGGACAGGCTCATATCGTAGTAGTCCTACTATAGTACGCACAGTTATGGAAGGGATAGTCTTATATCGTAGTAGTCTAATTACAGTACGCACAATTATGGTAGGGACAGGCTCATATCGTAGTAGTCCTACTAAAGTACGCACAGTTATGGAAGGGATAAGCTTATATCGTAGTAGTCTAATTACAGTACGCACAGTTATGGAAGGGACAGGCTTATATCGTAGTAGTCCTACTACAGTACACACAGTTATGGAAGGGACAGGATTATATCGTAGTAGTCCTACTACAGTACACACAGTTATGGAAGGGATAAGCTTATATCGTAGTAGTCTAATTACAGTACGCACAGTTATGGAAGGGACATGCTTATATCGTAGTAGTCCTACTACAGTACACACAGGTATGGAAGGGACAGGATTATACTGTAGTAGTCCTACTACAGTACACACAGTTATGGTAGGGACAGGCTTATATCGTAGTAGTCCTACTATAGTACACACAGTTATGGAGGGGTTAAGCTTATATCGTAGTAGTCTAATTACAGTACGCACAGTTATGGAAGGTATAGACTCATATTATAGGAGGCCTACTACAATACGCAGTTATGGAAAGGACAAAACGCTTTAAACAGAAACTGCACGTAATTTACGAACAATGCTGTGTTTCGTAATATATCATATTATTATGTGGTCGATATTGAATAATTTTCGATACATCACAATTATTTACCAACCTAACAAATCTAGTAACTAAAACTTGTGGGTAGCAAAACAGGTTTATGAACATTTTTATTTATAATAAACTTTTTATTATACTATAAATACTATTTTGATTTGTATTTATAGTATCCACTCATAGTCTGATAATAAGTTCTCATCTAGTTGTGACTGTTATGTATGACTAATATAGTACTAACTGAAACTTTATAAACTTAAATAGGTATAGTTTTATAGTATGACCTAGGTTTATCAATGTATAATTTTTACACAGTACTTTTATTGACATTTCGATGTTCAATTAGCTATATAACGTTTCTGTAACGTGAATGCAAACTTACTTGCCTATAAATCTAAGTAGGTCATGTAAAGGTTTCTTCAAATATTATTTACTTTTCATACCGTCTTCTTCTTTTCGATTCAAACCACCTGTTTAAAAAAATCCCTTCTAGTCACAAACCCCTTTCAAATTGGTTATAATAAAAGTACAATTTATTGTATATCATTCAACTATATGAACAACTTCGGCTTTTACTTGTAAATTCTATAAACCCCACTATTATTTAGAAGAAAAATTAAATAAAAATTTAGAATTTTTAAGAACATATTTCAAATTTCAAGAATACATTTAATCCTAAAAATAAAGGAAAATGGATTCTCGTCGCATTGCATAGTAAATTTGGTTGCAATAGAACCAGTAACAAAATTACACATTTTGTTACTGTTAGTTTGACGGTAAAACAAACCAATATTATTTATGACATGGGAAGTAATACTATTTGAAATAATATTAAATTACCTATAAACTAAACATATTATTCAAATAACAACCCTTTATACAAGTTTTGGAATGACTTTAAAGTTGTTAATTTTTATTGCACGGGTTCTCCTTACAACTTTAAGGCTCAATTAAAGCGGTTGAATTGTGTGTATTCTTATGTTAAATTATTGAATAAACTTTCTTGTTTATTTATCTTTAAAATTATGTATAAATATTAAGGGTTTATACCTAAAAGATTTTAAACAATTTCATAAAAATCTTAATAAGGTACATCATTAGAGTTCATCGTGTTGGTTATAAACACCAAACTAATGGACAGGATTTTTTAAATTACGTGTTTTATTGTACCTTTAGCTACAATTCACACAAAAATATCATTCTATCATTGCTCCCAAGAGTTTTTATAGTTTTTGAAGATTTTCAAAATGTCCTCCTTTTACACTGCTACAAATGCGCAGTTTTTTATGAATTCACTCACAATTGCCTTCAAGTGCAGTTCATAACGTAGGAGTTGAGAAGCTGTCAAAGTCCTATTCCTTAACTCACATTTCGAACCTGTGTGCGATAAAATTTTTGCTTGATGTGCCCCTAAACATAGTAGTCAATGGGTGTTAGGTCTGGAGATCGTGGGGCCAAGCTATTATTCCTCCTCTTCCGATCCACATGTTAAAAGTATCACTGATGAGCTGACAGACTACAACGTTCTAGTGTGGGAGTGCTCCATCCTGCTTAGTAGACAATGCTCTAGCGCAAATCAAACGGCAAGTCTTGAAGGAGCAATGGTAAGTTATCAGTTAGCAAGTCCAAGTGTTGAATGCCATGTAAGGCTGTTGGTAGGTTGAGATATGGTTCAATGAGCCGGTTTCCAATAAATCCAATCCAGACGTTTAATTTTAATCTAACCTGATTACAAGACTCCTGTACCAGGTTCTGCAGCATTGTAATGCTCGTTATGTATGTCGAAAACACCCTCATTAATAAATGTTGATTCATCTCTCCTAAGAATGGTCTTGAGGAAAACACGACGATCAAACTGACGAATCAAGAACTGAACTCTTAAGCGAGGATCTGTTGGTTCTAGGGCTTGCACTCTATTAAAATGATAAGGATGTAGCTTTTCTTTACGTACAATTCTACTTATGCATGATTGGGAAACCCCAAACTCGTGAGAAACTGCTATTATACTTGTGTGTGGGTCTCTTGCAAAGCGATTAAGAACAGCTCTTTCAACTCCTACATCTTAAATAACATATCCAATCCAACAAATATCGGCAGGAAATGTTACACTTTTACACAAACAGCGATGAACGTTGACAAAAGTTCATGCATTTGGAAGCCTTTTATTCATATTGCGGCGACGGTATTCGCGACGGTTTTCCGTTGAATTATAATCACCGAACCCGTGTACAATAATATTGTCAACATATTATGCATTGTTAAACGACATTACCATCCAAAAAAAACAATTATCTAGCATTAACAGCATTAGTTTTATGTGCTTTGTAGTAAGCAATTGAAAAGAATATAAAATAATATATTTCATAACAAGAGTGGAAAGTGGGGTTTTGCATGTTCGAGACCATATGTTTGAAGTGCGAGACTTGTCGAGCACTTCAAATGGTCGAGAACATACAAAACACTTTCACTCGAGTTTTGAACGATACTTTTCACTACACTACGGAATAAAAACTCATTTTTGGAATGTTAACTGTTTATTAAATTAGAAACATGTTTTAAAAACAGGTGTTGTTGACTGTGGAAAATTTTCGGTTGTAAACAATGTTACTTTCGATAGTAAACAATAGACAGCTGTTGAAAATATGATGTTTCGCAGGTTGTAAACACATAACGAAAACAGCTGAACTCATAGTAGTGTAGTGAAAAACAGTTTTATAATATAACCATTAAAAATTATAACTAAGCTAATTATGACTATTTTATTCCTAATAAGCTGATTAAGTCAACAGATTCAGCTGGTACAAAAAGTACAGATATAGTCATTATTTTGGTGTTTATAACAAATATGATGAACTACATTGCTATACCTTATGAATATTTTTATGAAATGTCAACATTATGTTTTAGATATGAGCCCTTATTATCTATATTATGTATACATAATTTTAAATATAGATAAACAAGGAAGTTTGTTCAATAATTGAACATGGGAAAACAAACAGTTTGACTGCTTTAATTGAGTCTCAAAATTTAAAGAGGAAACTGCGCAACAAATATTTCCAACTTTAAAGTTATTCCAAAACGTCGTATAAGTGCTTGTTATTTGAGTACAGTGTTTAATTTACAGGGGATTTATTACTTCTTCAAATAGTATTACTTCCCATGTCATAAATAATATTGGTTTGGTTTTACCGTCAAACTAACAGTAACGCATCGTGTAGTTTTATAAAATTTATAAATGCGTCATTACAGAATAAAGGTTGAAAATCAGACCATGATTTATGTAAACTTTTTTGTCCCTTTTTGTCAGTGGAACCCACTGGTGAAGTTAATGTAGTTAGTAGTGACTCACCCTGTATATTTTATTGTTTATTCTGTTTTATTTAACATGAGCTAATGTCACACTGTTGTACTCAGTTACTAGATTCGTACATGTTATATGGCTAGAACACATTCTATTGTAAAAAAAGTTATAGTAGTAGATTAATGTAATGTTATTTCCTAAAGTAATAATATCATAAAATTAGACACATATCTTAGGTCTGGAAATATTCAATATTTTACTTCAATCTTAAAACAACGTGTAGGCCCAATAAAAGTGTTTCATCTGACGGGGAAAATCAGAGCTTCGTACCGTTAAAACGACTGGTTGAAAGGTTTGATTTAGGGATCAAAGAGTGGTTGGTATTGACCTTCCTCTACAATGGTAATCAGGGCAGAGTCAACGCGCAGTGGAACGGCCTACCAGAGAACTTCTCCAAAGGGATAGATTACACTTTAGCGCAAGTTTTATTCAATTTCTTTATTCTTGTGTATTAACGTAAGATATTTTAAAATAATAGTTAACTTTTTTTAAACAATATGTTAAATCGGTCACATATGTAGCATTGATTGAGTATAACTTTAACTTATAGCATTTATACTATAGATATGCAATAATACCAGTTATTTAATTAATATACTGTAAACTATAAACTAAAGAGCGAACTAGAGAAGAACTACAAATAAACTAACTATCCACCTTTAGGAGATGTACATAATGCAACTCCAAAGTTTATGTGTTTTTGTCTAGTAAGATACCTGAATAACTGTTCGTAGGAAATTATTGTAACAATTACAAAATAAGGTGCCTTTATAAAATAGCTCCCACGAAGGTATCCCTGCCTTGCCGGGATGGGGGGGGGGAATTGCGTGCTCTGACAACCTCGAGAGCTATGCCAGTGGTAGCTTAGCTACTGGTAGGGCATCCCTTGCCGGACAGGTCTTCGTGAGGTAGGAGCCAGACGAAAAAGGATACCCTGGTCCTCCAGGTTGGGGAATGAGCGTTGGGCTAACAACCCGCCTCGTAAAAAATACTTTGTTGCGAATCACCAACAAGCAGCCTCGGAACAGGATCGGATTCAAGGAAACAAGACTCGGCTATGTAATAAGGATTTGAGAGTAGGAACTTGGAACGTGCGAAGCCTAGCAGTGCCTGGAGCACTAGATGTCCTTTCAAATGAACGGGAGAGTTTGAACATGGATATAGTGGCTCTTCAAGAGACAACGTGGCCACTAGCGGGTAAGATGAATACCAAAGATTTTGTGATATATTACAGCGGTACCAATGATGGAAGATACTATGGAGGTGTAGGATTTGCTATAAGAAAATGATGGGAATCAGCTGTGATAGCCTTTAAGTCATGTAGTGAAAGAATGTGCAATATTAGGAGTAAGGGTAGTAGATTTATATACTTGTCTCTGGTAAGCATATACGCACCAACAGAAAAAGCAAATGACTTATTTTATGAGTCAATTGAAGAACTGACAAATAAACTACTCAAATATGATTTTAAAATAGTCCTTGGAGATGCTAACGATAAAATTGGAAAAGAAAGCATTTGGAAGACAGTGACTGGGAAACATAGCCTTAATGAACACACCAACGACAATGGAGTAAGACTTCTTAGCTTCAGTGAATTGATGAAATTAAAAGTAATGAGCACAGTTTTTCCACATAAAAATATTCACAAGGAAACGTGGGTGGCACCAAGTGGCTTAGTAAAAAATCAAATTGATCGTGTATTGATAGGCCAGAGACGGGGAGTTGGTGAGGTCAAGTACCACCTTGGGTACCCATGGCCATGGAAGTAAGTAAGTAGTAAGTTATAAAATAGTCCACTGTGTATTTATTGAAGACTATTTTTTTTACAATATAGTAGTTAAGACATTCAAAACATTATTATATTTAGCAATATAACATTATTATTTTGAATATTTAGGATACTCAACCATAAATAAAATATTTTAACTCTTTTACGTCTTATAGTTATAGTTGCACTTCCTCTTCTTGACTTAGGAAGCATTCTAAAAAAACTTACAATCACTCATCTTCATAATTACACTATCTAATAACATATCTAATTGTTCTGTAATCTGATAATCTAAATTTTGCTGTCTATATTTCTTTGTATAAGTTTCATCTAAATCTAAGTTTTTTGTGCAATGAGCAAATGAGGTTCCTTTCTATAGAACTATTTCACAAATTTACCCTATCCTGTCCATTAGTACGTAATGATCAGTTGTTTTCAAAGCCCCAACACAAAGGATTGTTTTTAAATTGCATCCCTGGTCTACTTGTTTTGTATAAAAATAGTTTTCAGGATCAATTCATTGAATTTCGAGAACGTCTCCTTGGACAACCATAGCTTTTCGAACACATCCATGCATTTCATTGGAATACAGGCATATCTCCTGGGACGACCAGAGCTTTGCGAACATATCCTTGAATGTCATTGTAATACAGGGATGTCTCCTAGAACAACCAGAGCTTTGCGAACACATGCTTACATTTCACTGAAATACATGCATGTTCCCTAGAACGACCAAAGCACTGCGAACACATCCTATTATTTCATTTGAATACAGGCATGTCTCCTAGGACGGCTAAAGCATTGCGAAGGCAGCCTTTAATGTTATTGGAATACAGGCATGTCTTCTAGAACAACCAAGTTCCTGAGAACACATCCTTGTATTTCACTGGAATATAGGCATGTCTCCAAGGACAACCAAACCTTTGCGAACGTATCCTTGAATGTCATTCACACACAGGCATGTCTACTAGGACGAACAGAGCACTGCGAACGTATCTTTGTATTTCATTCATTGAAATACAAGCGCGTCTCTTAGGATGACCCGAGCATTGCAAACACATCCTTGCATTTCATTGGAATACAGGCATGTATTTTAGGACGACCAGACCACTGCGAACACATCCTTGTATTTCATTGGAATACATGCACGTCTCTTGAGCCGAACAGAGCATTACGAACACGTCCTTGAATTTCATCGGAACACACGCTCGTCCCCTAGGACTACCAGAGATTTGCGAAAATTTTCTTGTATGTCATTGGAATGCAGGCACGTCTCCTCTAATTACCAGACCTTGGTGAACACAACCTTGCATTTCATTGGGATACAGTCATGTATTCTAGGACTAACAGAGCATTACGAACACATCCTTGAGTTTCAATGAAATACACGCTCGTCCCTTAGGACGACCAGAGATTTGCGAATACACACTTACATTTAATTTTAATACAGACACTAGTCCTATTGTTACTAGAACTTGTCGAATACATTCTTACTAATTTTATTTTTATATGTTTTTATTTTTTCTTAAGACACCGATCGTCAAGATATGGGCGAATATGGATGTTGAATGAGTGTAGATGAGTGATTGTAATCTTTGTTAAAACATTAAAGCTGATTAATTTATATCCCTTAGAAAGTGTTATTAATTAATAGGCCAATGATAAATGAAAATCCAGTGGCTATCAGCTGAATCCTTTCAAATTTTTATATTACTTTGATTTTACTCATACTGAGTAACTTTACCTTAAGAATCTGTGCACTTCATTGGATTGCAGGCATGTCTAATAGTACGACCAAGCGCATTAATGGTTTGTATTTCATTAATGGTTTGTACAGAATTACTAGCTGTATCACAAGCACACTTAATAGTTTTGCAATGCACCCACCTGCCCGCCCACACATGAACAGTGATATTGACCCACACGTCCGCACATACACGAACAGTGGTATTGACCCACCTGCCCACCCATACACGAACAATGGTATTAATACTTGTATTTCATCGGAATACGGGCTCGTCTTAATAGGAATACTTAAAATGTCCATTACCCGAAGATAATATTTTAAGTAATGGAATAATTGTATTTACGTTCCCGATTGAAATGCTATATTACATATTTTAAAAATTCTCTTTACAGTCACTGGCTTTGTAAGACAACTTCAAGAAAATATTATGGCCTATACCTCTCTCTGCCACCCACTGTCACCTAATACAGCAGGAATTCAAGAATATACATGAAGTGCCACAATAGCCATATTGCTAATACCTTAGCTTACCAATAGCCTTACCCAAAACGGCCTGGGGTGTGTAAGGTCTCTGGAGACCACGGGTGTAAATGGTTGGACATTCAGCTGAGAGATCTGGTAAGTGAGTGATGGTTTGCAAGAAAGGGGAGGATAGGCGTGACAGGTCTCAGTTGCAACATTGCCTACCTTACTCACATTCTAGAGTGCTTGGAATGGGAGAAGGTATCTGGAGACCATTAGTGTGAATTTATGGTCAATTAACTGATGAGTGAGTGTTGGTGTGAAAGAAGGTGGGCATAAGAGTTCTTAGCTGTAACTACATTGCCTACCATACTGAGATTCAAGAGTACTTGGAGTGAGAGTATCTATAGGTCACTTGTATAGATGGATAGTCAATCAACTGAGAGAGCTGATGAGTAACTGATGGTACGAAGGTAGGGGGAAGGTGGGGATAAAAGCTCTCAGTTACAACAACATCACCCTCCTTACTCTCACCCAAGAGTGCTTGGGGTGGGAGTAGGTGTTTTGAGGCCACTTATGTAGATAATGGTCAATCAGTTGAGAGGTCAAGTAAGTGAGTGATGGTGAGCAAAGAGGATGAGTTGGATGTGAGAACAACAACAGCCACATCACTCACACACTTTTTGTAAACTAGTGAATAAAACCACATATTGTTCAACATAGTTTCAAGCTGAATTTAAGGGCATAAATAATTTTACAGTAAAAGTAAAGTCACACAACACAAATGTATAACAATATAAGCACAAAATGCACAAATATATTACAAAACAAGTACAAAATGCAGAAATATTATGGTAATTGATTTCGGTGAACCACGCTAACCTTCCTCAAACCAGAGGGATTCACTAAAGAGAGACTTATTTTCATAGACAGGGATTTCTTTTTTATTCATTTATCATCATTAACTTAAAATTTAATACAGGTTAAATGTGTAAAAAACGGCAGTTTTTGCCCTAATTTTGCTTCAGTAGAGATGTATTTCTATTTTTATTATTTAATGAAATTATTAATGAAAGTAACCTTGATAGTTTTAATGAAATATTTGACTAGAGATGATCAGGAAATATACAATAGCTTTAAAAATGGGAATAATATAAAGCCTGTATAGTATAGTGTTTAAATCGATATTTATATAGTTACTTTTATAGCTTCTGATATTATTTTACAAAATTATTTATTGTGATGTATATTAGGCCTACTTATTATTTTACCTATACACAAACTAATTAACGTAAGTAAATTATATAGTGTAGGATTTTCAAAATATTTTACCATTTTAAATCCAATGTAGACGTAGACCTAAGAATATCTCGAAAATTAATAATAGTATTATTTTTATTGAAATTTATAAAAATATAATAATTTTAAGTCCATAATAAGTCTCTTCGTGCGTAAAAACTATTTTTATTAATGTATTACCTATAATAAAAAAATTATGAACTAACTAAAATTAGTATTGTGTTGATGAGGGTAAGATTGAGTATGATGTCAGTAAAGCCTCAAAGTTTGGGTCATTCCATTTCTTCTACAGCAAACACACTTAATAACAATATAATATAGCTACTTACTTGAAATGAAATACACAATAATAAACTTAATTCAGATTATGTCGTGTTTATAATGGCTATGACAACTTTATGTCTGCGTCTACCATTACTTCCACACTTACAAAAAGCATTTAATTACATTTCTAGACTACAAAACTGTACATTAAATATAGAAATAATACTGGTTAAATTACCTTTTTTTTCCTGTCAACAGTTCTTCAAACATAATCTGCTATGTACATTTCGAAGCATAGAGCTTCATCATCAGGCTTTCCAAAAACGTCACTATTTACATTACACTAAAAACATTAAAAACATTTAAAATAGCACATTTGCCGGCCGGCGATAGACACCAAATGTGCTATTTTAAATATTTAAATATTTTTAATGTTTTTAGTGTAATGTAAATAGTGACGTTTTTGGAAAGCCTGATGATGAAGCTCTATGCTTCGAAATGTACATAGCAGATTATGTTTGAAGAACTGTTGACAGGAAAAAAACAGGTAATTTAACCAGTATTAATTCTATAATATAACAGTTCTGGAGGCTAATAAAACAAAATGAATACATTAAATATACTATTGTGTCAGTGATTATAAATAAATGGCATTAAAATGTATGTTTGAAAACCATCAACCATTTTAATATCGTTTTATCTTGGAAATTGAATAGTTGCTGTATACTTTCCCACATTCGGAATTGTTTGAGTTTAAGAATTTTGTTTTGAAAACACAATTTATACCTTAAGTTTGCTAAGCATTTTAATTTATTTGGCACTTAAATATTTTAATTAAATTATTCTTAATATCACGTGAACTAAAATAAAAACACCTTGAAAATTTACCCTTACTTTGATTATTGAAATCTTGTCTAGTTCTTAAATTGATTTATATGAACTCTTTTAGTATAATAAGATACAACGTACCTGATTTTAAGTACCGTTATTTTAGGTTTATTTTAACATCTTTGTTCATCACGAGCTCAAATAATATAAAAATACAATAAATGTTACCAAATTTTTACCACAGTTTTCTATAGTTAAATAATGTTTTTGAACCAGACTCTTTGTAATATATATGACTTTGACTTGCTACTCGAAACGCTATGCAGACTCTCATTAAAAGTCATAAACGTGTTCATCATGACGGTGTTGTTCTAAAATCCATGCAGGTGTACTTCAAAGGGATAATGAATTTGTTTATAAAATCATCATTACGGCGTTGCTCTAAAATCCATGCAGGCGTACTTCAAAAAGTTAATGAATTTGTTCATCAAATCATCATGTTGGTGTTGTTCTAAAATCCATGCAGGCGTACTTCAAAAAGTTAATGAATTTGTTCATCAAATCATCATGTTGGTGTTGTTCTAAAATCCATGCAGGCGTACTTCAAAAAGTTAATGAATTTGTTCATCAAATTATTATTACGGCGTTGCTCTAAAATCCATGCAGGCGTACTTCAAAAGGTTAATGAATTTATTCATCAAATCATCATGACGGCATTGTTCTAAAATCCATGCAGGCGTACTTAAAAAGGATAATGAATTTGTTCATCAAATCGTCTTGACGGTCTTGTTAAAATATGCATAAAATGTTTTTGCAAAGTAGCTTTTTGAACATAGACAAGTGTTTCTAAAAAAATCATGAATGTGCTAGTAAAAACACCATGTAAGTGTCTTTCAAATCGTCTTACAGTTATATTTGAAAAAATATTTAAAATTAACAACAATTAATTGTTTTCTCTTCTACTAACTATTCAATCGGTTATACATATAATATATATTCACTAGGCAAGTATTTATCCAAAACTATTTGAAAATAAGGAATGTGGTCACAGTTTTTAAAATAAAATTAATTCTCCAAAGTACAAAATTCCGCGCAATTCAATATGAATGGACAAGATAAAAATTCGTAGCAGGCCGAACAGAAATGGTAATGATAAGGAAGGAGGTTAAAAGGAAGTGGTGATGGTAGGAATAAAGTGGGGGGGGGGGTTAATAAGAACATCAAAGTGGGTTTCATATCCGGTATCTGTCAATGGGTGTCAATGGGAAAGCTGATTTTGGATAGTAGTCTATATACTATTTATATAATTACTTTTTATAATTAGAATAATTATTTTTAATGTCGTTATGCTTAAAAAGAGATTTCCTAGATGAGACCTACCTCCATTGAGTATTAATTGTAAAGTTTTATTTTAATTACAATATGTTATTTTATCTATTTATTATTGGATATTTTAGGATGTGTAAATTTATTATTTCTATTACATATATATTAACGTATTTATATTTGGATTGCAGTACCAATATGTACGAATAAAATATAATAGCAAAAGTTTGAGTACATACTGTATTATTTCCAAATTACGTATAAACTGTAAAAAACAGTTTTGTCATATAATATAAATATAAGATGGAATATTCCTTTTGTAATAATAATATAATGACGTGAGAACAATAAGAACACAGCTAAACGTTATTTATATTTCAATTTATTATGTAATATGTAATTTTTTTTAGTGTTTTAGTAAATATATTTTTCTTAACTAAATTTGAACCCTTAGCAAAATGTTCTCCGTAATAATTGTTATTAACACTGTTTCATGGTTTTTATTTGTCAATAACCATGCATTGATTTGGTAATAGATTTTAATCAAAGGCCATCATAAATCAGCCATGTATGGTAGATATTCACGTTTAAAACTGAGGAAATTATCAATGTTAGTTTAAAATAACACTAAAATATATTAATAATAAATTAATACTATTTTACACTGAATTTATATACCTGTTTAAATTGTAATAATTATACTTTGCTAGTTCACTGAAATATATGATGCTCTCATTGATGTGTTAATATAAAACAAATAAAACTGAATTTATCTTATGTTAAATCTTACAAAAAAATATGATTTTTATATAACGATAAAGCTATAAATAATTATTCAAACCTTTAATGATTGCATGATTTTATGAAGAGCAAATAGTGGTGTTTCAATGTTTGAACATAGTGATATATTAGATTGAATGACTATCACAGTATAATTGGTCGGTAGCGTAGTTGGTTCAATTCCAGATTTATGTGCTAAAGGTTGTCAGTTCGATCCCAATCAGAGTCAATACATTTTGAGAAGGATCAGCTGATAATCACCGGCTGTTCATTTGTCATTGGGCTATTAATTAATGACACTTTCTAAGGAATAGTCGGCCTTAGTTTGTAACAATGACTACATTCGTTCATCTACACTCATCACACTCATTCGAAATCCATATTCGCCCATATCTTGACGATCAGCGTCTTATGAATAAATAAATAAAATATATGTTATTATTTTAAACCTACTCTAATCCCGACATTACTTTAAAAATGTTTGGATGGATTACCTTTAAAACTTACCTATATCCCAAATAATCCTGTCGCCCACTTTAAGGTAATTCCTAACATTTTTTCGTTATAAGAAATGATGCTCCAATAATCGAAATGTATGAAAACTGGTAGGCATTACAGTTATTAAACTTTAAAATAACTGCCATGGATCAGTTAATTTAATTTCATGATATAAATGTATCTATCCATATTTCATTTACATATTAATTTACAAAAATCTAACAATAGTTTATGTATTTTTGTGTTACATGGGTGGGTTAGTAAATCAAGTTTTTTTTTTAAATATCTCTTTGTATACAGAGAGTTCCAGTACTAAATACCATTAAATGTTTTTATTTAAGGTGGGCTCTATCGAGTTGATTTCATTCAAATAACAATTTGTAAAAGGTATCATTCCTAACTATTAATTAAAGAAATACAGTAGTTTTAAACAACAAATAAACTATATAAAATAACTAAAAAAAATAGCATACATTTTAAGAACTTAAGTAATATAGCCATTATGACTCAATTATTCACTAGTTTATAACAAGCTTAGTGATGTAAACAAAACTCACCTAATTAAAAATCGTTACAATAGTGTTTTGTCCTTAAGTTAATCTTGTTTTAATTTGCTCAATACAAATAAACATCACACAGCAAAAAAATAATTTCAATATGAGTACGACATGTACAGATATTATAGTGATCAATGTTGTAATATCACACTCACTATCGTCTGACCAGAGGAATTATCAAAGAAATGACATCGGTTTGGAACTACACTGCTTATATACCTAACACAACCGAGAAATGCTTTATGGTTGTGAAATTTAAAATGGTGACCTTGTTCTTTATCGGCCAATATGTTAGGTATATAAGAAACTTAGCTAGACACTCATTTCATTCATTTATTACCGCAATCGATCTCTACAGTATATGTAAATTTTGAACTTACATTGTAATAAGTTTGTGTTGTGTTGAACTTACATTGTAAAAAAAGGTATCCTTACGATTACCTCAGGTGTTTGAACATATAATATGGAAACAGGTCATTGGAATATTAAAAGGATTCCTTACGACTATCTGAGGTGTTTGAACAAATAATATGGAGAAAGGTCATTGGAATATCAAAAGGATCTTTTACGACTACCTGAGGTGTTTGAACAAATAATATGGAGACAGGTCATTGGAATATCAAAAGGATCTTTTACGACTACCTGAGGTAATTGAACACATAATATGGAGACACGTCATTGGAATATCAAAAGGATTCCCTACGACTACCTGAGGTGTTTGAACATATAATATGGAGACAAGTCATTGGAATATTAAAAGGATTCCTTACGACTATCTGAGGTGTTTGAACATATAATATGGAGACAGGTCATTGGAATATTAAAAGGATTCCTTACGACTATCTGTGGTGTTTGAACATATAATATGGAGACAGGTCATTGGAATATTAAAAGGATTCCTTACGACTACCTGAGGTGTTTGAACATATAATATGGAGACAGGTCATTGGAATATAGAAAGGTTTCTTTACGACTATCTGAGGTGTTTGAACATATAATATGGAGACAAGTCATTGGAATATTAAAAGGATTCCTTACGACTATCTGAGGTGTTTGAACATATAATATGGAGACAGGTCATTGGAATATTAAAAGGATTCCTTACGACTATCTGTGGTGTTTGAACATATAATATGGAGACAAGTCATTGGAATATTAAAAGGATTCCTTACGACTATCTGAGGTGTTTGAACATATAATATGGAGACAGGTCATTGGAATATTAAAAGGATTCCTTACGACTACCTGAGGTGTTTGAACATATAATATGGAGACAGGTCATTGGAGTATTAAAAGGATTCCTTACGAATACCTGAGGTAATTGAACACATAATATGGAGACAGGTCATTGGAATATAGAAAGGTTTCTTTACGACTATCTGAGGTGTTTGAACATATAATATGGAGATAGGCCATTGGAATATAGAGAGGTTTCTTTACGACTATCTGAGGTGTTTGAACATATAATATGGAGACAGGTCATTTGAATATTAAAAGGATTCCTTACAACTACCTGAGGTGTTTGAACATATAATATGGAAACAGGTCAATGGATTATTAACAGGATTCCTTACGATTACCTCAGGTGTTTGAACATATAATATGGAAACAGGTCAATGGAATATTAACAGGATTCCTTAAGACTACCTCAGGTGTTTGA
Source organism: Stictocephala bisonia (assembly GCA_035578905.1). Taxonomy (NCBI): domain Eukaryota; kingdom Metazoa; phylum Arthropoda; class Insecta; order Hemiptera; family Membracidae; genus Stictocephala; species Stictocephala bisonia. The sequence goes on along the minus strand of JAQJVL010000696.1, from coordinate 119,794 downwards.
ACTTATAATATAGAAACAGGTCAATGGAATATTAACAGGATTCCTTACGATTACCTCAGGTGTTTGAACATATAATATGGAAACAGGTCAATGGATTATTAACAGGATTCCTTACGATTACCTCAGGTGTTTGAACATATAATATGGAAACAGGTCAATGGATTATTAACAGGATTCCTTACGATTACCTCAGGTGTTTGAACATATAATATGGAAACAGGTCAATGGATTATTAACAGGATTCCTTACGATTACCTCAGGTGTTTGAACATATAATATGGAAACAGGTCAATGGATTATTAACAGGATTCCTTACGATTACCTGAGGTGTTTGAACATATAATATGGAAACAGGTCATTGGAATCTGGAAAGGTTTAGTTACGACTACCTGAGGTGTTTGAATATATAATATGGAAACAGGTCAATGGAATATTAAAAGGATTCCTTACAACTACCTCAGGTGCTTGAAGATATAATATGGAAACAGGCAATGGAATATGAAAAGGATTCCTTACGACTACCTGAGGTAATTGAACATATAATATGGAAACAGGTCATTGTAATATTAAAAGGATTCCTTACGACTACCTGAGGTATTTGAACATATACTATGGAGATAGGTCGTTGGAATATTAAAAGGATTCCTTACAATTACCTCAGGTGTTTGAACATATAATATGCAAAAATGTAAATGGAATAATATAAGGATTCCTTACGACTACCTCGGGTGTTTGAATATATAATATGAAAACAGGTCAATGGAATATTAAAAGGATTCCTTACAACTACCTCAGGTGCTTGAAGATATAATATGGAAACAGCCAATGGAATATTAAAACTATTCCTTACGACTACCCAAGGGTCCGAACACATCCTATGATTAGAGGCCAAGGGAGTGCGGAAAGGTCTGCTTACGACTTCGTGACTTGTCCTGTCACATCCTATGCAGTAGGTGAACGGAAAATCAGGAGGTATTCTTACAACTTCCCGTGGTGTTCGTACGATTCCTGTAGGGACAGGTTACTTGAGTACGACTAAGGTTTTCTTACAGCTATCCGAGGTGTCCGAGCACATCCTATGAATAGAGGAAAGGGAGTACGAAAAGGTTAGATTAACGACTACCTGAATTGTTTGGCACGCATATGGAGAAAGGCAATGGAGTTTGGAGACGATTCCTTATGACCACTGGAGTTTAGGGATTTAGCACATTCTCACTAGGTATTGTGGTAAATGTCGTCCATATCATTCCGTTTTTGTTGGTTCTCTCGCACCAGGGCGGGGTAGTACAAGGCGGAATCAAGAGGCCATTAGTGGAAATGGTTGGTCAATCAGCTGTGAGAGCCGGTGAGTGAGTGATGGTGTGCAAGTAAGCGGAAGGCGGGAGTCACATCACTCAGCGGTTTTTATGGAATCACTCACTTCAGAACTAACGATCCCAACTATATTTTAAATCAATGCCTCGTTTTTCTCTATAAAAGGAACAATATTAAAAACTATTTACTGGAGTTTTTGTTTTATCTTTAACATTTAATCACATAATATTTATAATTTTTAATATATTCACTAGTTGAAAGGTTGATTGTTGTAACTTTTAGAGATATATAGTCTTTATTTATTACGATCAATTATTATTAATTGTATATGTACAAGTAATATGCAGATTTTATAATGAATATGGACAGTTGGAATTTTATCTGTAAGACAAGTTATTTTTTCTAGTAATTCTAGTAAACTGAAAGTTTATTGTATATTTCAGTTATTTATGATTAATTTATTTAAAAAAATAACATATAACTCTGGAATTATAAAGCGTATTCCTGATGTGCACGTTTTTATGTGAGTGCAATATTAATTGAAATTGCATTAAACAAATTACACACAATTAGGTATATGACTTGACCCCAGAGATATTGTTATATAATTAACTTATGGACGGATATACATTTAAGCATGATTAATAGCTTTTAAATTAATATTACTTTTATAATTCAATATTTTACGAGATATTATGATCAGGTAAATTTTCGATATCTCTAAATACCTAACCATAATATATGTATCATTGATTTATTAAAGTAATTTTTGTCCATATATACTGGTTTGTGACAAATTTTACTATACATTACACAGTAATTTATTTATATGGTATACAGTTATAGTTCTTAAATTATAATAGTATGATTTATAAACTAGTTTACTATTTTAAATTTATGATATACATACGAAGATGATTAAAATAACTACACGTAGTGTTTGAAGGTAATATTGATTAAAATAAAAAATAAAGTTCATAATAAGCCTTAATTGTGCATAACACTAGATTTTTTACTTTATATTTGTAATAAAAGAATTAATTATGAACAAATTAAATTTAAATTAAATAATATTAATGAAGGGATTCTAGACACAAATTGTAGGTCACTACTTACCGACAAAGAAAACACATTTAATTACTGTTATATTGTAACTTACCTGTAATGAAGATAGGGATAATAAATACAATCCGGTTATTGCTGTGTTAGAGAGAGGTGTTATAGCCTTAATATCTGGGTCAATCCACACCTCCCCCTAACAAACACTTTTAATAAGAACGATAATAAATTTTAAAACATGAAATGAAACAAATAATAATACAGTACAAGTGAACGTCACACAACACAAATATATTACAATATAAGTACAAAATGCACAAATATTATAGTGATCGATTTCGGTGAACCACGCTTACCTTCCTCAGACCAAAGGGATTCACAAAAGAAAGCATAATAATAATAATAATAAGTACAGTTCGTTTATTATCATGTTTAATACACCTTATCCCTGGATTTATTATTACTCTCTTATCACAAATGTAATTTAACTACACTGATAGACTATAATGTTGTACATTCACTGAAAACAAGTTTGAACCATTGATCGTAGATTTTTCTTTTGATATTGTGTTTCAATCATTCCTTGTATTTAAGAAAGTACTAATTAACAGTCAGTATTATCGATTTTACGGGACAAATTAAATAAAATTCTAAAGATCTCTAAAGCTCGTAAAAATACTCTATATAAAAACTGATAAAAGTACAGTATTTAAACTCTATAATAAGCTTTAATCAATATCAAACTATCTCTACTACTTTCCACTTTTAACAAAACAAATATGATAAAATAAACTTTAGTTAAAATCATGTTGAAACAGGAACAGTAATGTTTGGGTAACTATAATATCCTTACTAATGTACATATTTAAGTACAATTTCTAGGAAATTTACATGTATTACAGTTGTAAAAGTTTGTTAATATTGTGTTTATGAAGGAATTAAAATTTGTACGGTTAGATCACTTGATACTTCTCCAAATTCATACCACTTTTTATACAGGAATATGTTACAGTATAATTATTGTATTATTTTAAAACAACAAAAAGGTAACTGTCCTATAAAATTAAAAAAAGTCCAGTCTCAAAGACGCTTTAATTTCATAAAACAGGATGATCATTACCAATTATATAATTAAATATATAATACAAGAATTAGCCTCTCATAATCTAAAATTCTTTTTTTTTTACATTTATCTAACAGATACACAATGTTTTTACTATGACGTAAGCTAAAAAATTAATATTAATAGACCCTTTTGAATTACAACTCAAAAAAGGGAGTTAAAGTATATTAACATGTGTAGGAAAAACGAAAAGGCATAACAAAAATAAAAAAAATATTGTAACTTAGAGGGACTCCTTATATTTTTTCTTGTATAGTAATTAGTAGGTTATGGTAGAATGATTATACAGGTCATCCACACTCATGTTATAATTACTTTACTCAGAAACTGTATGAACGTCTTAAGTGAGAATCTAATAATAAACAAAACAGAATGTGTATAGTTACAATAGAGTATTCATTAATCTAATAATAAAAAAAAGAGAATGTGTATAATTACAATAGAGCATTCATTAATTTAATAGTAAAAAAAGTGAATGTGTATAGTTACAATAGAGCATTCATTAATCTAATAATAAAAAAAAGAGAATGTGTATAATTACAATAGAGCATTCATTAATCTAATAATAAAAAAAGAGAATGTGTATAATTACAATAGAGCATTCATTAATCTAATAATAAAAAAGAGAATGTGTATAATTACAATAGAGCATTCATTAATCTAATAATAAAAAAAGAGAATGTGTATAATTACAATAGAGCATTCATTAATCTAATAATAAAAAAAAGAGAATGTGTATAATTACAATAGAGCATTCATTAATCTAATAATAAAAAAAGAGAATGTGTATAGTTACAATAGAGCATTCATTTATTTAATAATAAAAAAGTGAATGTGTATAATTACAATAGAGCATTCATTAATCTAATAATAAAAAAAGAGAATGTGTATAATTACAATAGAGCATTCATTAATCTAATAATAAAAAAAGAGAATGTGTATAATTACAATAGAGCATTCATTAATCTAATAATAAAAAAGAGAATGTGTATAATTACAATAGAGCATTCATTAATCTAATAATAAAAAAAGAGAATGTGTATAATTACAATAGAGCATTCATTTATTTAATAATAAAAAAAGAGAATGTGTATAATTACAATAGAGCATTCATTTATTTAATAATAAAAAAGTGAATGTGTATAATTACAATAGAGCATTCATTAATGTAATAATAAGAAAAGAGAATGTGTATAATTACAATAGAGCATTCATTAATCTAATAATAAAAAAAGAGAATGTGTATAATTACAATAGAGCATTCATTAATCTAATAATAAAAAAAGAGAATGTGTATAATTACAATAGAGCATTCATTAATCTAATAATAAAAAAAGAGAATGTGTATAATTACAATAGAGCATTCATTAATCTAATAATAAAAAAAGAGAATGTGTATAATTACAATAGAGCATTCATTTATTTAATAATAAAAAAGTGAATGTGTATAATTACAATAGAACATTCATTAATCTAATAATAAAAAAAAGAGAATGTGTATAATTACAATGGAGCATTTATTAATTTAATAGTAAAAAAAGTGAATGTGTATAATTACAATAGAGCATTCATTAATCTAATAATAAAAAAGAGAATGTGTATAATTAAAATAGAGCATTTATTAATCTAATAATAAAAAAGAGAATGTGTATAGTTACAATAGAGCATTCATTAATTTAATAATAAAAAAGAGAATGTGTATAATTACAATAGAGCATTCATTAATTTAATAATAAAAAAGAAAATGTGTATAATTACAATAGAGCATTCATTAAGTTAATAATAAAAAAAGAGAATGTGTATAATTACAATAGAGCATTTATTAATCTAATAATAAAAAAGTGAATGTGTATAATTACAATAGAGCATTCATTAATTTAATAATAAAAAAAGAGAATGTGTATAGTTACAATAGAGCATTCATTAATTTAATAATAAAAAAGAGAATGTGTATAATTACAATAGAGCATTCATTAATTTAATAATAAAAAAGAAAATGTGTATAATTACAATAGAACATTCATTAATTTAATAATAAAAAAGAGAATGTGTATAATTACAATAGAGCATTCATTAATTTAATAATAAAAAAAGTGAATGTGTATACTTACAATGGAGCATTAATTAATCTAATAATAAACAAAGAGAAAGTGTTTAATTACAATAGATCATTCATTAATTTAATAATAAAAAAAGTGAATGTGTATAATTACAATAGATCATTCATTACGCATACCTCATTTATAAGTAGGTTCATTTCTCTCTTTGGTACGATATACTCACAATTAACGAACGGATGCATGTATATGATGGAATTCAAAATGAAATCTTAAATTTGTATTAAAGAAACAATTAAAACACTGTTCTAATTTACTTTTGTATATGTGTTTATAAATTGTACTAAATACGTAACATTAATATACATATAAATGAGTTAGAGTTCATAGATATACAATTTTTTTGCTTACTAAATTATTACCTACTGAAATAGATTACCTACATACTCGTATATCCACTAAAATAACAAAAGTAGTACATGATTTGAGGTACAGTGCCAGTTAGTTAACAACGGTTTAAATAATATAAATGTGTGGCAAATGTTCATATTTTTAGTACTTATCGAATATTTATCTATGATGTAACTTTGTAGTGGTTGATAATGTTTTTAAAACATATTTGTTGAATAATTAGTGTTCACCATGTAATCTTGAATGTAACCTTTTTTTAAAGCTATTTGTCGTTTAAGTGTGTTAACTGTTATCGATGAATACAAATATCTCTATGTGCATTCGTTGATGTTGTGAAATTAACATTTCAAATACCCTCAAGGTAAGGGCATCAAACAACATTAACTCATTATGAAACTTAGAAAGGTGTTGATCAAAACAGCATGGTGATCAACATTTAACGTACGTTTTTTGCAAAACACGATTAAAGATAACCTATAATAATTATTTATTTTTCTTAACAATTTTAATTATTAACAATAGTTGAACACTACTATAAAATTATATAAGGTTTTTATTAATGAGTCAAAAATAGAACAAATGAGATCACAGTTTTTTTAGTATATTTACTGCATATCATAAGGCCAAGCCTTTTAATATAAAAGGACGAGAGAAAACAATCGAAGCAGGCCAAACAGAAACGGTAATGACAAGGAAGGAGGTTAGAGGAAGTGGTGACGGTAGGGATGAAGTGGGGGGTTTAATAAGAACATCAAAATGGGGTTCATATCCGGCATCTGCTGGCTGTCAATGGGAACATTGATTTTGGATAGTAGTCTATTACCATTTTTCAATTATTATACTGTTGTAGTAAAATACATATTTATAATATAAAGGAACCAAAAGTTTCATTTTTCCATTAATTAAATTTAGTGTGAGCTACCCAGCGTCTGGTAACAAATATTGACAAAATCTCATGATAAACAATTATATTCAACTTTTTGTATACGTTAAACTCTTAGTTAAACCAAAGATTCAAAACAACGCTCGTGTCGACCAAACTCAAGATGGCCGACAAGTAACATCCTAGCAAAGGTGACCTCTTAACAGTGTATCAATTGCAGTAATAAAACCAATAAAAAATCACAACAGTGCTATGTATTTTTAACCAAAAACTGTAAATTTATTACTATTTAATAAGAAACAACATTAACTCACCAGGATACCTTTCAAAGCTAGTCCAACAATAGATCGTTTTCAAGAACCTACTATAAATATTTAATTTGTTAATTTTATTTCCTTGTATTAATGTTTACTCTGGTGTATAACCAAACATAACAGACAAAAGAAAAATAATTTAAAGCGCGCTCTTTTTAACATAAAAATCTCAACAAAAAATAGTGACGTGGAACCTAACACTGCAAACAAAGCTCCAACTCATCAAGATATAACTTCCGTAAAATATGACGTCACTACAAGCAATGATCTGCGAAATCAGTGTCAAAGTGTAATACAAGAGGTGACACTCAGCCAGGCCACTGACTCAGACATCTACTGTCAGCATTCCAGCTCAGCACAACAACTCAGGTTACAACGGTTAACTGCGTTGTGCACAGATCTGATGGCACCCCATTAACATCTAAGGAGGACAAGAGCACACTTATAAAACTTATAGAAAAAAACTAAGAAAACACTATTTCTACAAACAGCAGAGTTCAAAAACCCAACATCAACTGCAAAAATACGTCCCAATGATAAATACATAAAAGTATTCTTTACTAAACATATAAAATTCTACAAAGCTATCAGTGATAATCATGTCAATTGTCTAGACAATCAGTCCTTAGACAAAACTCTGCTCCTCTGCAAAATTCCTCTTCCCACACAGAATAATTTACTAGAAAAACTCTTGGAAATAATTTTTTTTAAACCCCGCGATCACGTAAGATAGGATTGCCCCAGTGCTTTCTTTTACGGCATTTTTGTTAACTTACAAGCACATAAGCCATAGCACATACTTCTTCAATGTAGATGACTAACTGAATATACAATACAAAATGTTGGCCATCCTGGTGGTCGATGATCGACCAGAGTGGCCCACTGTGAAGGGAGCCTTAGTATCTTCTAAAACAAAATAAAGGTACAAATGTACTAATTAAGTTGCCAGTGTAACATTACTATTTTTGTATCTTCTTCAGATTTATTTTATCCATTTATCAAAATAAAACTGGAACTGTTTACGTTTACTTCTCGTGGTGAATTTAATTACTATTTAAAATACTGCGGCTTTGACCATGTTATAACGTTTTAGTCGTCCACGTGCATAGAGGTTCTTGTATACCCTTCCTTTGTCTTTAAAGCCGCTCTGAACACTTTAGTTGATTGGAGCGTATAAAATAGTTGTTCCTTAAGTGTTTTAAGTCAACTTCTCCAGACTCAAACTACATTAGCTAAACGATCAACCCCAGAGGACAGCTACAACTACGATCTAAGTGGGAGGCAATCTCTTTGCTTTACCAAGTTAAGGACTATGAAACTGGCCTGAAACCTACTGAAATTACCCGTGGGAATAAGGCCTGTTTTAAAGGGTTTGTACTTGTTCCAGGTAATTCTTCATGTACATTAATTCACAATGACAAAAGAACCTTTATCATAAAAGAAAACACAGACAATTTCTACTATATTAGCATAACATGTTATATAATTTTTTAACTGCATTTAAGTTCTCACAGAACGAAAGTTAATTGCTGTTTTCTATATAATTATATTAAAATAAGCACCACTCTTATATTTGAATAAGTTCAATAATATTCATCTATATAATTTTTGTTACTACAAAAAATGAAATAATCCATAAAATATTGAAAAGAATTCCAATATTATAAAATTTTATTCGAGCATGTTATGGCATTAAGTCGGACTACATTTTCAACATCAACGAATTCATAAACACGCGTAAAGTATTTAAATATCGCTGGTTCCAAAATTAACCAAACATTCAGGCATATGCTTTAAAAAGAGTAGTTCTACTTTAGTAAGAAATATTAGTAACATGTGGCTATACAGGCATTATATACCCTCTTTACTGGTAATACCTAGTAACTATTCAGCATTACATTTCTGTACTAACCACGCCTTATATGTTGGATGGCTAACGTAAGCACTTATGCATTGTTTTACAATATAAAGATTTGTTATAACTTATCTTTTTATTAAAATACATTGACCATCAGATCTTACCAGCACACGACTTAACAAATATAGCGTTTTGTTAGATTTTATAAAGAATAAATAAAATGTTGATTAAATTTAAAAAAATAAAGAATAAGAATAATAGAAAAAATAGGAATATTAATAATTAAAAAATAAATAAAATAGTTCTGGAATAGAGTCGAATTACTTGCAGTAAATGTATTTTAAATAATCCAGTAACATTTATGTATAACAGTGAGGCATCTCGATTGTAAAGTAACTTTTTTGTTACATTTTATAAATAATGAACAGCGAAAGTATTAAATATGTTAATATAGGATCTGTTACCTTCTCAAAGGTTTTTAAAAGATTATACTAAATATCCCTGCTTCATCTAGCTTTAATACTTTTGTCTGGTTTAGTTTAAGCAAGCCAGTGATAATTTCTTTGGGAAAAAATACTCTAGGATTGGTTTTTAAAACCATTATTTACATTAACTGTTCAAAATATAAATTTCAATAAGTTGAAACAACCACACAAATGAAACATGCTGCATAGATAAATAATAATTAATAAATAAGATTTTAAGCTATTTAAGAAAAGGAAAATGTTGTATAGGTGATTAACCATTGAGTAATTTTTAAAAAGTATTTTGTGTTTAGTATTTAATATTTAATATTTAAAAGTATTTAATATTAAAAAATATTAAATACTTTTATGTTTAGTTTCATAGGCATCAATATAATGATAATTTTGAACTCAATTTTGACTCAATAATTGAGAACTGACAATTTTCAACTGATATACACATATTTAAAGGGTGAGAAAGTATGGCATATTTAATATAACAGCATGCTTAGACATTGCTGAATTATCAAACTGTTCGTATTTAATTTAAAACTTGCTTTATGTTCTTTACATTGACTTTTGATTTTTAGTCTCCTTTGGTCTATATTTTCATATTCACATTGGTCACAGTCATTCGATAGAGTCATCAGTGAAGACAATATTTTAATACGAACGAATTTAAAGTGGATCTATGGTAAGGGTTAAATTGATTTGATGAAATGAAGAATATATATATTTTTCTGTGATTTTTTCAAAAATATATAGTTTGTGGCTGTCATAATTTTATGACAATATTTGTTACAGTCAAAGTTAAATTTATAATACTATTAGAAATAACCAAAACACATTAAAAAAAAGAAAAATTTAATGATACTATGATAATTAATCCAGATGAAGTCCTTAATCATTTCAATTAATTTTCTTTTTCAATACAAAATAAGCACACGCAATGTGTGACTGTGGACTAACACCGGAAATTGACCATAATATTGGAGATGTGCCGGAAATGACGCACCTGCTGTGATTGAATCCCCACGTGTTCCTGTATTATTGATGAATCAAAAATATATTTTACTATTGATGATGTCAAAAACACAAACTATACTATCCTTACAATATGCTAGAAACAAATATAAATCTACAAATATAACAAATATTCAAGTTATACTAACCATTGAAGGACAACCATCACTATAATTTATGTGATTATTTAATCACAACTACTGAATAACATTTACTTTTAGAATTTATAAATAATTATCATAAAACTATAAAATTGGATTTAATAAAATTTTTATAAAATAAAAAAATATAAATAGGGAGAAGATGAAATATTTCAATGCAATATCTGTTGGTTTTTGAAGGTTTGTAAAATATTAAATTAAAAATTATGTATTCATATAGCATTAATAAATCGTGTGGAAATTCGCAGCAGTGATCATTTATCCGGGGAAAAAGGACACTAGGATTGAATCAGTAATATTATAAATTACTGTCTGTGGCATACTACTTTATAACAAAAGGAAAACGTGTGGCAAGTAAAATGAACTGTATTTTAAAAATATATGGATGTTGAGCTTTTTTTAAAACATATATTTTATAAGAAATATTTTCATAGAGTCTAGGAAAAGAATCAGATATTATTTTATATGAAATCATTGGATAGTTTAATATTGTAAGATTTATTTGTTTCGTCTTTTACTTTTACAACTACCCCGGACTCACGTTACATATACTTTTGGTGCAAACATTTTTGATTAAAGTTTTCCTGTCCTGTTCACTTCAGCCCTTTTGTCAGTTACACAATTTTACACTGTCTTGATAGCACTTAACGTTTTATTACATTAATAAACTTAATATAGGTGATTAAAACTATTATACTCCTACTATTAGGTGTGAGTGTTTAAATACTCTCAATTAACCCACGAGTTCCACTAATGATCATCCAAGAGACCAAGAGTTTCAATAAGATGACAAGACGGAACGCTGGAGGGTGGAAGTGTGTTGAAGGAAATGTCGAAAGAGGAGGAAAGGGGGTGGAGGTAACAAGAACATCAAAGCAACGTTCATATCCGGCAGCTGTCGACAACCAGCTGATTGTATTACCTGCTTTACAGCGTGCCTTGTACTATATAAAAACCTTTATATATCTTTACAGTTTAAAAAATATAAATAATATCAAACGATTACTCCATTCTTTAGCTAATCTTGACATACTTAGGGATATCCAAGAGCAAAAATATAACTGCTATATAAGTGTTATTATACTTTGAAAGTAAATATTATAATATTCTTAGAGTTAAAAATTAAATAAATAGTAAATAGTTTCATTTTTGTTAGAAACCTTTGAGATAATTTGCTTGTAAGACTTAAAATACTCGTTTTCACGGTTTTTCAATTCTACTCTTGTCAGATATTGGAGGCCCCGATCATTTCGCAATATATCAAAGCAAAAATCTTGACAATTCAAGTATTATTTAAAACAAAAAATTAAATTTAAAAAGAATAAAAAGCCAATTTTATAATATTGGAGTTTATAAACCAGGTACTCACCAGATAAGAAAGAAACAGAGGTCATATCCAATGGTGTGCTGAATGTTTATCGAGTAGTTAGTTATTCATCCAGTTTTAGTGAGGATGGCAGGGTTAGCATCTTGTCAGTAAGTCCCTTTAGTCTGCCATATATTCAATAATACCGCGTAATTATCACTACAGATGTATAAAAATATACTTTAGTTGTAATATAATTATAATAACCACTGAGGAGTTAGCTTCGGCCATAAGAAAACAACTTTGGTCTTTTTTCTCTTTGAGCTAACGTTTTCTATTTTTGGAAACGTCTAAACTTTAAAGGCACACTAGGTGTCATCATTTGTTTTTGTTGGTTGTCGGGCTTCTGTGCGTGTTTCTTTGAGCCAGTCTTTGAAAACTAGACCTTAATCTTAGCCTTTATTGTTGCAATATAGTTATTTTCACGACAATCGGGTTCCTTTTTGGGTGAGCCGATGGCCGATTTAACGGTAGGAATATTGATATAAAATTAAATATAATTGGTGCATCGCATGCTGAATGTTTTTAGTGTATTTAGTAAATTATTTATGTTTTTATACTCAATACCTAATCTACTCCTGTCAATGTTAACCTTTATTGTTGTATAAAAGTTAAAATTGAAGTTAACCTGACGAAAAAACCGTTCATATGTGAAAGAAAATGTTATTTTCGTCCACCTCTATTCATTACAGTGAAGATAATATTTTTATTTGAAAATGCGTATTGATTTTAGTTACTTCATAATCTTTGAGTAGGTAGGTTAAATTCGCCATCCAGGATGTAAGGATCGTTAATTTAGATTATGAATGTTCTTAATTAGACTGTTTTTAGGTACATATGCATGTGATTTTGAGGAATATATTATTGAAAGTACAATTTAAAATCAATCAAACAATCAAGAAAACTAAACCTTAATCTTAGCCTTTATTGTTGCATTATAGTTATTTTCACGACAATCGGGTTCCTTTTTGGGCGAGCCGATGGCCGATTTAACGGTAGGAATATTGATATAATATTAAATATAATTGGTGCATCGCATGCTGAATGTACTTTCCTCACTACATTGAAATTGTACTTTCAATAATACATTCCTCACAATCATATGCATATGTATCTAAAAACAGTCTAATTAAGAACATTCATAATCTAAATTAACGATCCTTACATCCTGGATGGCGAATTTAACCTACCTACTCAAAGATTATGAAGTAACTAAAATCAATACGCATTTTCAAATAAAAATATTATCTTCACTGTAATGAAAAGAGGTGGACGAAAATAACATTTTCTTTCACATATGAACGGTTTTTTCGTCAGGTTAACCTCAATTTTAACCTTTATACAACAATAAAGGTTAACATTGAGAGGAGTAGATTAGGTATTGAGTATAAAAATATAAATAATCAAACTATCCAATAAAGTAAAATTTTATACGAGATGTGTTTCGATTACAAAGTTATCATTTTCTCACATGAACTATAATACAAATCTTAAAGCTACAATATATTTAAATAAAAGTATCAAAAAAAGTATATTGTATGTAAATAAAAGTAAACACCAATACGCCTAAATTATATTACACATAATAATGTGAATAAATATCGAGAAAAAATTTTTCACAGTGAACCACCACCAATACAAAATTATCTTTTTCTTATCAGATGAAAATTTAATTTAGACATATTGGTGTTTATTTCATTTGAATACAACATATGTTTAGTTGATATTTACTTAACATGTTGTATTAGTTGATGTAAGTGATTACTTCGTAACATAAAGGTCTCAAGAAGAAACTTTTATTTTATTGGATTGTTTGATTATTTACGTTTTATTAAAATCATACTTACTTTTATGTTTTGTTATAATTATATTTCTGTAATATGGTAACCAGAGTATTTTGTCAAATATTTGATACATTTTAAATCCAATCATATATTTTTTTTGTCTTTTACACTTGTTTAGAGAGGTTTCAGTCAACCATTACTTAACTTGTTACAAAGTGGCACTGATTTTCTCTGAAATTGCCTTTAAAGAATGCAAATCACTTTATATACTGTATTTGATAAATGTATAACACACCAATGGTAAATTATAAACAAGGGCCTAATATTACATTAAACCTACACATTTTTTGGTTGTAGGTTTATTTAAATGTTTTACAGTTATGTTTTATAAATAATAATGATAATAATAATAATAATAATAATAATTCATTTTTTAAATATTTAAACGAGCTTTGTCTTCTAAACAAGAAAATCGGTTATCAATTAAAGCCAACGTTGGTTTAATTGAAAAGCTATTTAAAAAATATACTTCATATTACTTGTATTATCTTTCTTCAAATCTATAGTTTCTTTGTCAATTTCTCATTTCATAGTATTTCAAACACTATAAACTCTATATTCTTCCTTTCACGTAAATTAATATAATTAAAAGCACAAGTAAGCCAACTTTAATCAGCTCATATACAAAGCCACCATGCTGTCGACACTTAACATTTATTATTAAACTTCAGAGCCACTTTTACAGTTCACTTATAAAACTATAAGTCAGTAACATTTATTAAATACAAATAAATTTGATTAATTAGTACTAAGAACTAAATGTAATAATATTAGCTATTAATTAGGGTATAACCATCACCATCTTTTAAATGACTACTTTAGTTTTAGTGCAAATATTGTTATTAATGTAATTGTATTAATTGTTGCATAAGGTTTTTTAAGTTCGTATACTGTGGAGATAATTGAACATATCAGTTCAAGTAACTCTTACATTTAAGTGAAAGGTTTTGCAAAAGTTCAAATAATCAAACACTTTTCAATTCCATTAATTGATGGCTAGTATACGATATTTAAATCAATCTGTTTTTTTGTAAAAGAAAATCAGAATCTCGATAGATAAATTAAAAGAATTGCACACATTTGTAAAGTCTTGTCTACTTATTGTCATGGAGAGAGATCTACATAGCACTGTTCCCTTCTTGGGAAATTGATTTGCATTGGGCTATGAGAAGTGCCAATCTTGTAAAAGTTTTGAGAAATTTGATTTTGAATATTTCAAAAATATATTTATGTATTGTTTACTTATATTCTTCTGAGCTTTAGTTCTTATTGCTTTAAAGCTTTAGATTAAACAAAACATTTAATTTGTCCTTACAATGATATCACAAAACAGATTATGTTTTTTACGTCATGTGTTGGTCCAACAAATCCTATAACAGACATTAATATAATAATAGTTATATAGTATATGCAAATAAATGATGTAAAATAAATCATTTTAACAAAGCATATGTCTGATAATAAATAGTATATGTAGCTAGTGACCTTGAATGGAGGTTGCCGACGTCATCGCAAGATAACGGCGTCAAGCAAAATCAAGTGCGGCTTGGATGAGTGGCCGTCTGAATGACCCCGACCTTGCACACAGCCCGCAGGCCAGATCGCTGATGATGGTTCAGAAGTCACTCTTTTGCCATTGGTCTCCAGATTAAGTGTTAGCCAAGGTTTATTAGCCCTTTCTGGTATAATAGGACATCCTTTAACTCTTTTTATATACTAATTTGTAGTGTACAATTTTATATTTTAAAAGTTTAAATTTACATCAACATTTATATCAAGTTATTAAAAGTTGTACTTCCTGCAGGTTTATCTCCATCTTTTACCCGTTACCACTATACCTGTTGCATATATACCTGTTATCACATTAGTCTTCCCATCCTCCTGGAAATCATGTATTGTACGGCCAATCGCCAAATCTTCATCTTCATCATTCTCACTTGATTAATTATGGACCAATCAGTATTCAATGTTTTGTTCACGATTGATATAATGAATAGTATAATTTTCAGTTTCTTTCACCAGCAATATATAATTATCACTATGTTAACAATCTCCTTGGCAAGTTTTAATCACAGCACCACTAGTAATCACAGCACCACTACGGCACCGCAAGAAATTCGAAAAGCGACGGTCAAAAAATAAGTAATATTGCCTACTTTTAAATATTTTTTAAAGCGTTTGATTGTGTCACCTTCTTCTCAGAGTGAAACTGTTTCATCTTCGTTTTTATGTCTGACAGCATTTCTTGTTTTGAGTCATATCTGATTGGCAGGTGAAAGCGTGTAATTGTGAATAGCACCTGCGATTTGTTTAGTTGGGTAAGTGCAACAAAGAAAGTGTGTCCCTCAGGGCTCTGTACTTAGACCTCTACTGTTTACTCTGTACATCAATGACTTGCCCATCAGCCTTTCTCACATTAAATATCTTCTGTGTGCTTATGATTTGCTGGTATATTCTCACTTTGATGCATCAAAATGGCAAGGAGCATTACTAAGAAATTACAGTATCTTATTAAACAGAGAACAATAATAGTAAAGAGAAGCACTAAACCATCACTAATTAAAACCAGAATCGTTAACACTTATAAACAGTTCAGATATTACTTTGAGTGAATAACGACATCCTTTGAACTCTACTTATTGCAACAAACAAATAAATAAATTTAAACTGAGGTAGTAGAACAATAGTATTATTAAAATACTATCTTAATTCACTTTTTTCAGTAGCTAATTTGATGAAACAGTAGTCTTTAATTAATTAATTAATTTTTCAGTAGCCTTTAATTAAAATAAGTAGTTCTAATACACAAAAGTAGAAAGAGAAATGTGATTTAAAATATTTTGATCCGTATTTATGTTGATTCGTCAATTTGTTCAAAAGAAAGAGTGTGTTATTTAGATTTATTTGTTAACTTCCAAAAGAACATTATTTAACCTCGTCCTAATTCCGTCGCTTCATACCTTTCAGTTCTTACTCACCCTCAACTTTTTACGTCCTATTCATATTCTCATATTCTTATCCTTCTTCCCTATTCACTTTTAAATTTCCATATGTGAATAATCTTATGTTCTTCTTACCTCAATATTTATTCTCATAATAACCTCTATCATTTTCTTTTTTTGTTGTATTCGATTCCAAATCTACCATCTCCTCTACACACATTTTCGTCTAATGTTATAAGCAACAATGAGGTATAGATGAGTATTTATTCATCTATAAAATGGAGTATTTTTAATAAATATTTTGTAAATTTATTAGATTACATCTTAGTACCATAAACATAGTTAAAAACAACACCGTTTATTGACAGAACGTATTCCAGTCTTTTCGTGTTCAACCTTTGATTATCCATCTGATAGTTACGCTCGAACATTTACGCATGTTAATGTACAAGCCGCATGTACAACAGCCTGGTTAATAACCAATGATCTGTAGTCATTGTTAATACACTGGGGACGAGAGCTCGGGCCCCTCTACAGAAACAAAGCCCCCTCCATACTACACGCTTACTCTCCATAATTGTTGTTACAATTAATTGGACTTAAAAATACCAATCTAACAAAGAATCGCTTCAGTTTATTTCCATATTTTTATGATTTGTGCAAAATATCAGAAATGGTTTGTATTGTTTATTTAATTCCAAAACATTGTACTTTAGATTATTACATAACTAGGGGACACCCCTGCACGATTCCCGTGCCAACCCGATCGCTCGTTGCACTATATACACATCGGCCTTCGGCCTCAGCATGTGACTTTTGACTACATATAATAGTAGATTAACTGTATAACGTGAAATCACAATATAACATTTTTTACAGTATCTCACTCGTACTACTTATGTTGTTACCTTTTCATTAGTATGAGGTATTACTTAGCCTATTTCAAACGTGTTCATTTCATTTGTTTATTTATTTACAAAACAGCTGTTATTAATTTACTAAAATCAACCCAATGTTACCTTATAGGACAAACTCTTAGCGGTGGTTTCTACACCTTAAGAGTACTTTAACAAGATGAAAATACTTTAGTTGACCTATTTAAGACGTAAATAAACGGTGTAAAAATTGTTAGCTCTTTCTTTATAACTTCTTGGATAACAAGTATTATCCATGGGAAGTTGGAGGGTTAGTGATGAGTGAGTCAGTCAGTCAGTGAAGGCATTGTTTTTTTATATATATATATATATATATATATATATATATATATATATATATATATATTTATATAGATACATGTTTCTTCTGTAATAAACTGGTGTAATCTACATTATTTAAATTCCTTCTCTCCCATACATTCGTAGATATTATCTATGACATTAAATAATATATAAAATAAAAATGAACTGTACATATCCTATACATTTTAATAATGTGTATTTATTATTGTTATTTTATTTTTTATTAGAACTTGGATTTGTCTGGCAAAGGTTCTTTGGAAGATGGATTATTGCAATGCTACTAAATTTATTCTTACAACGTATCTAAATTAAATATTTGTTAAAGAGTTGCATTTTGTATCATATCATAATATGCAATATTTAGGAAACTATCAGAATAAATCTGTTGGAAGCAGTAAACATAATTTGTTATTAAAATAATTCAAATCCAACAATATTTTTCCACAACTTACAAATACTTTTATAATCATAATACTTTCGACTTATAATGTTAGTTGGGTATTTTATTATAGTATTATGATCTGCTACTGTTTCTATATATTCACTTGTCATACTCATCAACATGTTTAATTTATTTTAACACTTTCTTTCTTAAATATTATCAAGTTACATATTATATATAAATATTATATTATTTCTTTTTATTTCATGTCTTCAAATACCTAAGATTTCCCATCAGAACCTTTTTTATGTAACATAAAATAAATAGAATCAACAAAATTTCATTAAATGGTACTTCTAAAAAATATTGCAGCGAGAGACAAAATAATTTTAAATGTATAAAGTTTTATTTATTTGAGTGAGATAAGAGACAGGTGCTGAAGAATACATTTTAATTTTGTTACGAGCCTCAAAACTAAACCTTTGTGGAAATCAAGATAACATCTTAATCCATACAATCCAAAAACTATTTACTCACTCAACACAAAATATCCGGAAACAACGAACAAACATTGACGAACTTTGGAGGGAAGTTAGATTTTGTATCATAAAGACTCCCTAAGAAAGAATTTCTCAAAATACCATTCTTAACGAGTATAAACCGCCCCTCAACGTTTCCTTCTTTCCATTAGAGTACCAGTATAATTAATTTAATTTCATAATAATTTAATCCAATCAGCAAAAAACATAAACATGACACAACAGCTTAGCTAAAACTGGTTATTATTCGAAATATTTATGCCATGTCTACTAAATCTGGCCTTAAAGTATACTTATAGTGTTTCCTATACTTTAACACGTTGTTATCAAGGAAAAAGGCAGTAGGCTGAGCTTTTTATATTGATGTGATTGTTTAGCGAGGTCCACGGAGAGAAGGGTAATGAAGGGTGGAGAACCACCCCGTATTAATGCACGAGTTATCTACAGTAAAACAGATATTAATTGTGTTTATTGTATTATTCATTAAATAGCAGATTACTTTTTTTATCTTATCACATGATTTGCGAATGATTTACATAGTTTCTTTACTAAATAATATTGAAATTACTCACAGATTACAAATATGTTCTGTATAAGTTACATAAACTCAATTGTTGTATATATTTGTAATTGTATATATATATATATATATATATATATATTGTACATAGTATATTACATTCTAACAAACTGTGCACTATCAATGGAGTAATTTATTTCATAAAGGTAGTTTTCATGAAGGTGTGTTTATCATTGTAAGTGTATGGGTGGGCGGATGGGTTCGTGTATGGGTCATACACAACATAACTGTTGCATATTATCACGATTACGCTAATATCGAGATTGTCCCTTCTCCAATTTGCGGAGTGTGGTAAATTGTGTTTCCAGTGCTCGGCCAATCTAGAAGCCCTGGAGAGTCCGATTATTTCTAGTCATTATTAGACGCTTCTTGAATGGAATCCAGAGACATCTGCATCACACCTCTGAAAACTGGTAGAATTGTAGTGGTGCATTTTATAAAAAATACTCTTCAGATGACTAGTCAGTTATTGTTAGTGAAAGTGTGAGTCTTCGGTCTGCAGCCTGGAGTGGAAGTGACAGTGAAGTGATAAGTCCTTAACAGCGATAGTTCACGCTCATATATTGCCGTGTGTGACAATTGACATAGACTACTGTAAATAAAGTAGTTTAGTTTCAAGTTTTTAAATGGTGAATATCAAGAAAATTAAATTTGTAAATACCTCGTACTGTATAATTTAGTTAAATAGTTAGTTTACATAAAAGTAACAATTAGTAGCCTCTGAGTGGGATCCCTTTATTCAAAATAATGAATAAGGCTCTGTTGGGCCGTAACAATTACTGAATTAAATCAAAACATTTCACTTAGAAAATATAAACAATGAAGCAAATGGTGCATCCAGTCACATTCAATCGGGTATCTGTTATTGCGAGCAATGTCCAGCATCTGTGGTGGATATTGGTCTGTAATTCTGATTGAAAGCACCATGTATTGGCTTTGCCAGACACAACCGATGCTCTGAATGACTCTTTGGACTTACCATAAACAAAAGGTGTACAACAATTCATAAGTAATATATAGCTCTATATTATTTTAACAAATTTATAAACTTAATATATAAACTTAAACACCTCAATAACAACATAATTATTTTTAATAGTTAAATGTAAGGTATGTGCGTGTTTCTGGAATGTAATCTTTTACATGTTAAACATGTCTTTAAATTAATTGTGGGAAACGAGTCTACATATATTACATTACAGAAAAATGGTTGCATACCTTGTATCTGTATGTACGACATAATTAACAAAAACAACCGAAAGTCATTCTCAGTTCATTTATAATGCATGATTTAATAGTTTAAATTTTACCTGTATTATGCTTAAAAACTGTTGTATAAAAATGTTCTTTTGATTTATATACTATAATATTTCAAGACCTTTTTCGTGAAACTCGAGAAAATCTAATTAAATATACATGAATTGATGACAATAGTTCTCAATTCAGTTGGTTAAAAGTAATAATTGAATTACAGTTAGACCGAATTACTTATTTAAATAAATAATTACCTTGCATGTAGGTTCTATAAAGTTTACAAAAATGTATCTCTGACATTTCCATCCTCCTTAACAGTAAACGTACGTTTATACAAATCATGTATTTTTGTAATTGTTTTATTATTATTATTAACACTATCATACTAAGCCGACCTTTCTCTATAACACCTAATCAGTAGAATTTTCACACCGTATTAATAATACAGTTGAAGATATTCAAATATTGGAATAAAATTATACAATTAGCCAATAATTATAGATAAATGTAAATGTTTGCGTAACTTGCTAATATTGGTAAATTCTTCTGGATACTAGTAAATCAATTCCAACATAAATTAACAGTGAAGTTTCTAAAAACATAACTTCGTACAAGTAACCAATAACTAAATAATAAATTCTAATCAACATCAGGACTTGTTTTCATTAAGAGCTTAGGTAATTGTAATAAAGATTTTCACGGATCCTGCGTGAAAATGAAGTCTGATATAGACTATTTAGCCAGTGAACAAATTGTGTGAAGATGTGAGCTGTGCAACACACAACGACGTGGCAGTTTGAGGCTGGAGTCTAAGGTTATGGAAGGGAAACTGTCGTTGGAGGACGTTATGAGAGCCATAAACGACCTAAGAGGTGAGTACAAATAATTCATATGAGCTACTTAACAATAAATTAGACGATACTACCAAGGCTGTAGAAGTAAATACATTAAAAATGAATAGCTGTTTCGAAATAATTGACTCTCTTGCAGCTAAGAGAAAGAGTAAATATGTTAGAGAACAAAATAGAAAAGATAGAGCAATATTCAAGAAGAAATTGCATAGAAATTCAAGTTGTACCATCTAGTGGGAGTGAGGTTATAGATTGGGTCAAGAGTGTAGGGCAAGCATTAGGAATGGATATAAGTGACTCCATGATTGACGCATGTCACTTGTTAGGAAAGAAAACAAATACCACAAGACCACCAGGAACAATTGTAAAATTTGTGAGGAGAATGGATGCAGAAAATTTACTGGCAAAGAGACAGGAGAAGAAACTGTCAACAAGATACCTGGGCCTTCAAACAGATACACCAGTGTATATAAATGAACCCTTAACACCGGAAAGGAGAAGACTTTTTACAATGGTAGAATTGTGAAGACAGAAAAATTCTACAAATGGCTATGGGTCAAGGGTGAGAAGATATTTCTCAGAAAAGAAGAGTTTGCACCAGTAATACATGTAAAATGCCAAGCAGACTCAG
>JAQJVL010000696.1:0-92500 GCA_035578905.1 Stictocephala bisonia | reverse complement strand
TTTAATATATATTAATGATGTATATATATATAAATATATCACATAGCATTTATATTGAGATTATTTAGTTTTCAGTTATTTTTGTTATGTTATTTTTTATTTTTGTATAAGTTAGCCTTGTTTAAAATTATTTTTGTTTTAGTATTTCTTATGATCTGTATTGATGAACTATTGTACTTTGTTATTCTTGAGAATCAATATAAATATAAAATAAATTGTGCGTTAACTTCAAGGTGTTTTTATGAATAGTTGTAATTTATCACGACACAAACACCTCAAATCTTATTCCCCATAAATACGTATGTGTTTTTATCCCAATAACAAACACAACCTCAGAGATCCTGCTACCAGGCCTGAACTCACGCATGCCTTTACGATCCACTTATCGACCTCGCACACACGCATGAGTTTAAGAGCTATATAAACTAATGGCTCTTTCTTCCTTACTTTCTTACTTTTTAAGGACCAGAACTAGCTCAGTTTGTAGATATATTAACCCAATAACTAGTCTTTTTTTATCGGTTGTTTTTATACAAGTTTTTGTAAGCAAACAATCACTTGGTTTTCTTCTCAGCAGTATGTAGAATATTTCAATAATGTCTTAGTTTAAATACATTTCTCTTCTTTCCAATTACTTACTACTCCATATTTTATATTATTGCAGTTATATATATTTTTATTTGTCTTATTTAAAATCCTCAGATGTTACAGTTGGCTAAATATTAAGTATATTTTTCTAATAATTCTAGACTCCAATTTACTTGTTAATTTAAATATAATTTTCTATTGTACAACTGGCCACGCTACTGAAAGTGGCCAGTATATTTCTCACATTTTTCTTCCATGTATTATGTAATTATCTATGGGGAATAAATTCATTTATTCATTTGATGGTGTATTACCACCCCTCCCCAAGGATCTCATCTAAAGTCATGCTGATTTTTTTTACTGCAATCTGCAAAATTATATAGTGATATAGTAAGGAAGTGTTCTCTCAACTAATAACAACTGTTTTATTTTTATCTTGATTGTGCATTGTTTACCTTAGTTTTAATTTTTTTATAGCTATAACGATTTTCGTGAAATTTTACATTAAAGAATTTAAAAGGCCGCCATTTTTAAGTGAATTTAGTTACAGCAATGGTATTTTATTTCCTTGTTTTAACTATTAGCTACACATGTATACTAAATTTGAAGTTTCCATCTTAAATAATTCTTGAGTTATAAAATAATTTAAAACACAGACAAACAGTAACTAGTCACCGTAGACCCATGTTTATATTGTGAAATATGTTTGTCTTGACCTAAGGAACAATTTTTGCTGAAAAGTTCCAGAGATTTTCGTGTAGTTAGGACGACTTGTCAGTTTAACCTCACAAACTGTCAAGCAAATTTGCTATCGTCGTTTACTCACTTAAATCGAGGAGAAAGTGTCCTCCCTGGCTAGATAACAAAACTCAACTAGCTAATAATAAACACTGTATATTTTAACACGCTTGAAAATTAATATAAACCCGTTATTTAATACTAAAACGACGCAGTGAAAAGTCTTTAGTGAACACAAAGTAGGGCAGGCCTACCAACCTGACCTATGCTCCTATGCAGATGCTATGGTAATTTTAGAAACTGCCATAAAGGACCTCTTAGGCGTGTTAAAACGATCTAATTATGCTATAAGTCTGTTTTAAAATAAAAGTAAATAATTCATAGAAAATATAGTTTTATTTTCCCGCAATTTTTACACAATTTATTATTAATTGAGAGGCAGACATTTACAAAAACAATGTACCTGGTGCCCTTAACGTCAATATTTTGGTGAACAGTTTGCTTCAGTTGGTAAAAAAGACAAAATTTTTGAAGTTATACTTCTTTGCGCCCGTTAGACACTTTGGGATGGGATGTTGGTCGAGAAACCGCGTCACGCTGAAAAGTAAGAACAAATTTTTAAGAACTATCGATTAATCGATTGTTAATCGAAGAAATTTAATCGAAGAAATTACTGATAATGATAATATAGGTGTATAATATAATAATGAAGTCACGTATAATATATTGAAGATAAATATATTGAATAATATTGAAAAATGTCTTATATTTCATTTATATATCCTGTCTGTTTGTGTGCGTGAGTGGGTGTATGAGAATGGCCAAAGAAGTATAACTTCCACCGTGTGGTCCGACGTACACCCAATTTTTTTATCACCTTGTTAATAAATTTATAGGTTGACATATTTAAACAAATAATTAAATTACTTTTGATATTATATTCTTGAGGAAATGTATTTAATGTACAATATTATGGTTCATTTTGTAAATTGTGGAGAAGAAACTCACTTGTCTTTGTCTTTATCATTTATACTTAATTATCTATAGAAACCTACACACTATAGAATCAAATTAAAATTTAATTAGAGGGTTTTTGAAAACAAGGTTTTTATTATTTAAAAAAAATAATTTGCAATTTAAATTAATATAAACAATGTACAGACACACTCTCAAGTTAATTGAGAAAGCTATTTATTTATTTTTTTTATTTATTCTTAAGACACCGATCGTCTAGATATGGGTGAATATGGATTTCGAATGTGTGTGATGAGTGTAGATGAACGAGTGTAGTCACTGTTACTAACTGAGTTCGACTTAGCTCAGAAAGAACTATTTATTAATAGCCCAACAGCCAGGGCAACTATGGGACCTACAGCTTTAGGTGGAATCCGAACCACGTAGTGTTGGTCTGATTTTCAGCTAACTGACAAGTCTGACACTCAGATCTCACCCCTATACAACACCTGAACCTTGACTACCATCCAACATGGACACCTGAGACTTCTATAGTAGTATCCACGTCGATGGCAACCATTGAGTGGACGCCGTGTTGGTATTAAGAGGACCGATCATATAACCTATCACCTACAGTCTCCCAAATACTTTGTCCCCAAGTAGCTGGGTTACAGCACTGCGCCACCAGTACCGACACTGCTTTTTTCTAATACATTAAACTGCTTTTATCGGATTATTTGGTTTATATAAATCCAGACAAATTATCAGGCTCGGCCGTAGATAAGAGGTTAAGGTGATGGCTTGCCACGCAGTCGGTCCGGGTTCGATTCCCGATGTGACCACTAAAACAGTGTTTGCCTTGCCGCTCCCGTGGTTCGGAAGTTACGTTAAATCGTTGGTCCCCAGGTTGTGTTAGAGAGGGCTTCTTAGCCCTAACTTTGCCTGGTAAAATATGACGAACTTTACCTTTTAACTTTTTACCTTGAAATTTGATAAAACAATGTATCTTCATTAAAATTAATATTCTCTCAGATTAAAACTAAATATTTTTTGGAAAACGGGTTTTATTTATTAATAGTAATATTTATTTGAGTAAATTTCAGTATATTTAAAATCCCTACTCTACACTCCTGATGTTACGAAGTGTTGAGTATTTGAATAACTAAAAGATAGGTCCTCTACATGAAGCTGCCAAGTGATCGTCAAATGCATATTGAAAACAAAAAGGGTTCTAAGGCGTTGGCTGAGAGAAACACTTCCTGCAGGATATTGTTCACGGCCGGAAACGTCTTTTAATTTTCTCTTTTAGCATTTCGTTTTTCCGCCTTAAAATATGCCTATTCTTTAGCTAGTACATGCAATGTATACTTTTCAATGGTGACATACGTTTAACTTGAAATAAAAATAAAAAAAGGAACAATTTTAGATTTAGCGGTAATACGGCATTTACTGCCACATTAATATAATGGATTATTTATCAATTTACGAAACTGTATAGTAGACAATAACCTAAAAAATATTTTACACTTTTTTACTTTTGTAGTAATTTATTAAACACAATCAGGTAATTTTACTCATAGACGTCAGTTAATTGTCTCAATCTAAATTGGAAAGATCATTAATTAAAAACCAGCTTTATAACAGTTATAAGTCTGGTTTGCCCGTACGTAGATGATAGTCTATGAAGATTCTATATTAAATTGCACAATAATATGTAAATTATTATAATATACAATGCCTCAATTAAACAGGAAGTGTTTCCCACCTAGCATAGTCACTTGTGTGAGAGTGTCTTTAAACTACATACAATTTGGAGGAACGTAGGACATTATAATATGAAAAATAAAATAACGTGCAAAAATAACTATATTAAACTAATTTATAAAAACTTTTAATAAAAGTAATTAAAATAAAGGATCAAATTTGTAATAAAAACTTATACAGGCCGTCCTATGTTTCCTTAAATATTACTGTTGCACAATTTTATAGTATACAGAGGGCAAGTCCTAAAAACAAGATTTGAACGACACCCCAACCTAACCGAGATAATCCAACAGTACCCTTCCCCCCGCCCCCAACAAATGGGAATAACTCACATTTCTGCATTCATACATGCCATTTTCGTACATGCACACATGCAATCATATTCAAATTTGATTCTAGCACTTCGAGCTTATCAGATATCGATGAATTTTATTAGAATTTCAAACTGTCCGGTCCAATCAAATGTTGCCAGATTTTTACCATGGATTATTTACAAAATATGATAAGTCCGTATTTGTAAGAAAGCAAGGATGATTATTATTTCGGAGTATTATGTATTTGTCAGATAACAACGTATAGGAGATTAAAAAAATAATTCGTGGTGCCTGCCAGGATTGCTGACGAAGGACGGAATAAAAAGTGTACTTTACTGGTAATTTCTGAAAATTGATAAAAAGTTAAGGATATTAACTCTACGTAAACCTTACAATTAGGTAATGTGTTGACGATATTGTTGGTAATAGTTTTTGTGAATGCTTAGGTTAGTATTTAAAGTTGTACACTTAAAAATTTTTTTTGAAATTTAGATTCAGATCAAAATGCATTGCAAGTAAATACAACGTTTCATTGGGAAACAATAGTACCTGGAAGTGGATAGTTTACCAAGTAGTGATCGAATTGGTTGAATTGTTGCTATAAATTTAACTCTCTTATTTTAATCTGTGCTCATGTAGAATATGATGACTTTTGAAATCTGGCTGATGATAATATTCAAACTAAAGGAATGTTTAATATTTTTAATAAAAATTTTACTTACCAGTTCGTATGGGTTTACAGGCCTGTGCGTGAAGTGCCGACCACTAGCTTAGTTAGGGATTCCAACTCTAAAATTGGACTCCGCAGTTCGAAGCCTTAACCCCTTAGCCACCATTAATCATCACCTCATTTTAAATATAACTGATCAATTTATAATCATGCGGTTATTAGGTGATTGAGATCCACAAAGGATTATATTGTTTACCTTATTTTTAATTGAGAACTGTTTCTCAGTTATTTTTAGTAAAAGCCTTTGTAGTATATGAATAGATTTGTCTAATGAAAATAATATGTAATAATCAATAAAATTTTACTATATCGAACACTAAAACTATGATATTACCAGTATATTTAGTCAATTGGGATGCCATAATGCAAATTCGGTTTCGAACGAGGACCCATTTCCATGTAAATCCCCTCTTGTGATTCACGGCTCACAAAAACTTCCTTGGGATTGAGCCCATGAGGGGTTGAGGCTTCTAACGAGAATCTGAATAAGCAGAGAAAAACTCAAATCCCACTAAAAGTATATTAAACTTTAATCAAGCCCTTATTTTAATAAATTTAAAAGTGGTATCTTGCATTACTTATTGGTAGGATTCTAATTAATTATCGGGAAAAGAATACAATTTAAATTATTTAAAATATCTACACTAATGATGGTAGGAATGCCATTTCCACAGTCCATGTGTGGATGGGTGGGAGGGACAATAACACTGTGCTTGTGTGGGTGGGAGGGTCCATACCACTCTACGTGTTTGGATGTGCGCGTGGATAGGTGGGTGGGACAGCCTTGACATTGATCGTGGATAGGTGGGTGGGAGAGCCTTGACATTGCTAATGTGCTCCTTTAAATTACCATTAGTCCAATTTGACATAAATTGTTTCATTAAATAGAAAACATAAACTTTCAAAAATAGTAATTGATTATTCATAATAATGAAGACAGTAATTTCAAAGGGAGACGGAATTTTGATTCGTGGGGTCAGGTAGAGACCGTCATAAATATTCTTACTAATCCCTTTACCACTCAGGTTCGTTTTGATCCGCGAACAAAAGAGTGAAATTTTTAAGGGGTGGTGAGAGTGAGGGACAAGGAGGGACAAACTTTCAAAGATATACATTAACCTCCTTTAAAATAAGTCGTAACACAACTAACAGTTTTCAATAGTGAATTGACAAACAATAACAATATAAAATATTTATTTTACTGTACATGTTTCATCTAAGTGACCTATTATGAATAAAAGGATCCCATGTGGGTCATACCTGTTGACATATATTATATTTTAAACCATAAAGTTTAATTTGTGTGTAACATTTTATTAAGATACAATGATGAATAGTTTTATAACATATATCAATGTTTTACTTTATATTTTTTAATACTTGTTTTATTAGTAATCAACACCCAGTTTTATGGTTAAAAGTCTACAGAGACTTCCGGCCATGTTGGTTTTAGTACCATAAGAACAATGTTATTTGCTTATCCATATTTATTACATTAATAAGTGACCAAAAGTAGTGTATGAACTATCATTTTAAACGTTATGATATTTAGCATTGGGTTTGCTTTTGATATTTTAAATTCATACACCTAGGTTGGAAAAAGATGAATATTAAAACTTCAAAGTAAATTTTGGTCATATTATTTTGTATAAAACTAATTAAAAATTCGTAATACAATTCAAACGCGCAATTTCATTCTTGATTAAATGCAACTTGTTTGGAACAATTCCGTTTAAAAATAACCATTTAATTTGGACGTGCGTGATCGTATGTCCGGTTCGAAAATAAGATTGTTCTCATGGGATTAAAATCAACATATTCCAAAGCCTCTGAAGACTCTTAAGTACCTGAAATTGGAGTAAGTTGCATTCCATAGACTGAAAAATATGACTTTTCAAATCCCTATTCATTACACTGAACTATAGTGAAAGTGAAAACCATAATTATAGATTATTAAATTGTATAATAATTAAATTAACATAGGAAGTGATTTTTAATTTTTGTGGAAAGATTTTACACAATCCCTATTATAACTCATTAATTATAGTTATACATTTTTGTTACACATTTTTTCGTATTTCTAGTGGAAAATGTACATTCTGCTTCAGGAGAAATGTGGTTATCGACTTTCTTTTCTTATTATTGTTAATCACGCCAATGGAAAGTCATTATGTTTACTTTATAAATTTAACTGCAATGCAACGTAGGTTGTTTAAAAAATAAAGTTTATGGGGCCGATTATCATTATTATAAAATGTAACCATAATATTAAAAATTCAAAATAGTTCAAAATGTTTTATAGCCATTAATGGACATAATTGTATTATGAATATTCAATAAGAAAATTAGTAAATTAATCACACTGGAAGCAATTAGGATCTGTTTCAGACATCAAGCAACTGTAATGAGTCAATACTACTGCAGAATCAGTATACCTAATGCAAATATGACTTTGTTAGGGAAAATGTTTCTGCCGATTGACAAGCGGCATGTTACCACCCGGTTGTTTACCCTAAAATTCCCCATCCACTGCTGCCTAACCTCCCTGTTCGGCAGTCTCACTTTCTCCTTTTCGCGGATCAAAACAACATCTAGAAAAGCAACCAGTAAGGTTGAAACTTTTATGCCGGTCCTTTTCTGACCTCACAGATCAAAACTCCTACACCCTAAATACCTGACTTGGGAGATAAGTCATAAAGTCAGTGTAGCCCTTCCGAGAGGTCTAATCCGTTGAAGAATACGAAGTATTTTTTTGTTATTTTCCTATTTAGATGGCTGAGGAATGTGGGTATTCTCCCTAAACGGTTGAGAATTCTAAACTATCAACTCTACCAACAGTGTGCGTAAATGTATTCCTCTCTTTGCGCATAAAAAGAAATTTACAGTTGTTATAAGGACTTTTACTTAGTTAGTACGTAGCAAACACTAACGTTTCTCCTGGAGTTAATAAATAACACAAATTACTCCAGGGACCCTAATATCACAGTTATAGTGCTAATTCGGATGATTTATTGTTCAATTGATCGAATGTAATTTTTTTTTTATTTGATTGTTGTCAAAAATAATTGATTCAGATCAAATAAGAGCTAATCTATGTTTAATATTATTGCTCAATACTCTTATTTTGAATTTAGCAATTAATTAGCAATAATATGTACAATAAAATTAATTTAATTAAATTAGTCATATTGTTAAGAATTAGATTTATAATTGCTAATAAAACAATGGCTTCAAAGTTAGGCACTGATATGTGATAATTTTTCTAAAATAAAGATAATGTTGTAGTTGACGACTAAAGTTATTGTAATGGTTTGCTGCTGGAATTCATTTCCCATTTTACGTCCCTAGTAATTAGGAGGCTTTTTTAATTAAATGACGTATTTTACCGTTTTGAGAGCGTAGCTATTTTACCTCTTAACTAATTAAAAGTTGCAGGGTAAGTTAAGTGCTTTCATAATAGTGTTTAATGAATAAGAAGTTAAATTCATAGCTTAATAACTTTATTCATAGCTTAATAACTTTTGGTACGATGTAGTCCTTTACTAAAACATTGAGAAGCAATTTTTTTATTTTTTTTAAGAACTTAATTTTTCTTTTTACTAATTGCCCAATTACTTTAATAGCTAAATTTTTTTAAAGCAATTAAAGTAGATGTTATCAAGGTCCTAAATTCTCTTAAAGTGCCTGAAAGTCATGGCAGAGCTCGGCATGCGGAGTCTTGATAGCACACTGTCTTTGGCCCAGAATTAACATCATGCGGAATCTTGGCTAATAGATCTCAATACGGATGAGATCATCCCCTCCGACTAATACCTTGCAAGATATCAATATCACTGTCATGCAATGTATCAGCTATAACACTTGAAGAACCTCATTCCTCATCTTTGATTACCGAACAAACGTGGGAATTTTGGCTAATAGATCTCAATACGGATGAGATCATCCCCTCCGACTAATACCTTGCAAGATATCAATATCACTGTCATGCAATGTATCAGCTATAACACTTGAAGAACCTCATTCCTCATCTTTGATTACCGAACAAACGTGGGAATTTTGGCTAATAGATCTCAATACGGATGAGATCATCCCCTTGGACTAATACCTTGCAGGTTATTAATATCACTGTCATGCAATGTATCAGCTATAACACTTGAAGAACCTCATTCCTCATCTTTGATTACCGAACAAACGTGGGAATTTTGGCTAATAGATCTCAATACGGATGAGATCATCCCCTCCGACTAATACCTTGCAAGATATCAATATCACTGTCATGCAATGTATCAGCTATAACACTTGAAGAACCTCATTCCTCATCTTTGATTACCGAACAAACGTGGGAATTTTGCATCTGAAATTTTTAGAATCTCGGCCTATAGCATTGAGAAAAACTGCCAGTATCCTCGATCGAGAATCTCGGCTTTCGATCTCATGGAAAAAATCTGTATAAAGCCTTTATTGAGTAGCTTAGACCATGGACTCTTGAGAGGTTGGCTAATAGCCTTGCCAAACACCTCTAAGTCTGTGGTTGATCTTGGGGCTTAGTCTAACAAGAGTGTTTCATTGCTGTATGTTTAATATTTAAGCATATATCATCATTAACGCTTTTTACTATTTGCTTTTAAATAATATATTAGCCAGTTTGATTATATATACAGGGCACACTCTTTGTACAACTGCCGACCTACACAACTTATCAGTTCTAGTGGCGTTATCGATAGTGTACAGCTCTGCTAAGTATAAGGATCTTGTAACGTTCTGCCTTTTAGAGGTCGTTACATTAATTACTTTTGCTCAATTTATTTAATTAAAACTTTTAGATAAATTTTAATTTCTTTTATTTTAATGAAATCTCTTCTCTCAGGGTCTTAAACGGGTAAATCGGTGGGACTATATAATACACAAACAGACTTTACTTTATCAGATTTAATTTATTTTACATTCTTCAAGATCATTACGTTACTTTTTTAATATTTGCATTACAATAAAAATAAGATTCAAAATAATATTATCTAAAAACTTGATAATTGATTTCTAGTTTACAACTTAAATTATTACTAAAACTTAGCTGAGTGTTCTTGCAGTCATGGAGTTCATCCGCGTGGTTTCGTAGACTATCATATTCTTAAAACACCTGTTTTAACCTGATGTTAAAACATGAAGCACTATTTATTTATCTTTGTTAATAATGATTCTAAAATATAATACTACATTTGAATTTCAAAAAGTTCACTAGATAAAAAATCTATAGACATAAAATCGCGGGATGTCGATGGATGATGACATCCTTCGTGTTCTGTGGAGAGAATTTGAATGGGGCGAGGTACACCTCTTAACCGTCGGACTTAGGTCTCCCCTCTACTACTCTTCCTTCCGCTACAATATGTTGTTTGGGTTAGAGTCTAGCACTTCCGTTTACACCACGAGGTCTCTATCCGACCGCTACTGCTGTCCACGGATCATTTTTCAACTAGGTGCATCGTTTCAATTGGTTAGACTCAAAAGCTCGTCTGCAATGTATGTTTAACCTCTATCATATGCTGCCCTCACAGAGTGATTTCCGAACTAACTAACCCCTCCCCTTACAGTTGTCATGTCAACTTCCGTACGAATACTCTTTTCTGTCTCGTTGGTGTTCGGTTTATTTTCGAATGCAACTGTGGAATGTTGTTTTGTCAAATGATGTCACTCAGTCCCTTGGACATCTGTTTTATTGCTATATTTCTTGGAAAAAACCCAACCCATGTCTGAGTTGGTGACAAAGAAAGGAATGTGTTTGTTTGTGACAGATGTTTCTGTTTCCTTTCCTATCTGACTTACAACAATTCTCCAATATAATTTGAACATTCGTTATTTATTCCAATTAAATATATCCCTTTCTTTTACGCAATAATTTATTATTTATTTGAATGAATTAATTTATTTATCAATTTGGTGGACCTGTTACAATCTTGGTTCAAAATTGACAATATTCTCAAACTTTTTGCCACTAAAATTGTTTAAGGAACTGTTATTTATAATTGTTTACTACTAAATTATTTGTTATTTCAAAATTATATGTGTGTTCGTCTTTTTAACTGTTAGTTTATTTCTTGTCTATTAATTTACTTGTTATCTTTTAATTTATTTGTTGTCATATTTATAACTAATTTATTTATTTTAATATTTTTCCCGAACTGAAAACCAGTATAAACAATGTCTTTTATATTAGAATTGTCAAAGACCGGAAAAGACAAAATACTATTCAAGAACCACATACATTGGGAAATATTTTCAATCACGAGTAGCAATCTTGTGTGGAAGTCTTTGGGAAAATCATGTAAAGCCTCAAAAAATCAAATCCAGAAAAGACCACCATATACTCTTATTGGACCACATCCAGTGACGATGAGGCATCCTACTCCAACTCCACTACAAGAGCGTCATCTTCCTCCCATAAACCCCACGCCTACTCTCACTAGTGCACCAATTTCCAACCCTGTAACTAAGGGGCGGTTTCTGGCCACTCCGAAGATACTGCAACGCCCCCTTGATCTCCGTCAGCATCAGCCATTGAACCATCAGCTTTGTTTAACCACTCAACTCCCACTAGACACACTTCAACTACTAATACCGAGATGGAAGCCGAACAAAATATCGGAGGTCAAGAACCAGCTAAAATGCGTCCTCGACCACACTGTAGAATCAGATACCCGACTGCTGGAGTACACCGACCAGATATTCATCAGCAACACATCACGATCTGACTCACCGAAGCAAGTCTCTCGATTGGACTTTACCACTCAGTGTGAGATACAGCAGACAAACTATTGACATTGTCAGAATACACAGGCCAAGAGGCTGTAATTAGTGGGGATACAATTGTAAGGGAGCCTAAAATTACCAAAACAATAAGAGACTCAAGGCCAAGTAATATCGTTCTCCTCAACGCTTCCCTTTCTAAATAAAAGTGGAAATGTTTCAATTCAGCACAGTCAGTAAAACGTGATTTTAAATATTTTTCAGACTGCCTGAATTTTTACATAAATACATGTTGTCCTACTAAAACAATCAATGTTTTACCTAAAAAGAAAAATAACAAACGTATAATTAAAGGAATTTTGGTTTCGAGAGAAAAACTCAAATTTTACTCAGAAATTTACAAAACAAACATAAATTAGAATTTCAAATTTTAAAAAAAATTACAACAAAATTTACAGAAAGGTTATCCAAGCAGCAAAAGCGTATAATGTATCCAAAGCAATCATTTTATCTAAAAATGTTTCCAAAACTGTGTGGGACATCATAATCAATAAGCAAATAGAATGGAAACAAATGAAAGTTAAAGTTGGGGAAATACTTGTGGACGATTCGACCGATGTGGCAAACAAGTTTAGATTCTTCGCGTCTGTTGCTTTTGAGCTCGGAGCCTGTCATTCACCTCCACAAGAAACCCCTATGCGTATACGGAGCCCAGTAACCTTAATGGTACTGGCTCCGGTAGTTGTTGAGGAAGAGATCGAGAAAATTATTCAGCAGCTCCCAGACAAAAATCAAACGATATAAATTTAATATCCGTGTGCCTCACTAAAAGGTTTGCGAAACAGATCATTACACCATTGACGGAATTGATAAATTCATCTGTCGAAAATGAAGTTTTTCCCTCGCTCCTTAGAATTACAATTTTAAAGAAAAACTATCCTTATTCCATAAATAATTACAAGCCTGTCCCAATTTTGCCAGTTTTAATCAAAGTATTCGAAAAACAGTTTTTAATTAGAATGGTGCAGTTTCTAAAAAGACACAACATTCTCTCTGACAACTAATTTGGTTTCACAAAAAAACAAATCGAAAGTAGACGCTGTTGTGAGTCTAATTTAAAAGGTTTTTGAAAGATTAGAAGTACAAAATTACACACTTAGTGTATTTCTTGACTTGTTTAAAGCTTTTGATTGTGTTGACCACTCTAAGCTGCTTGACAAACTTGAATCTTACGGTAAAAGAGGAGTGCCACTCAAGTGGCTTCACTCTTTTCTAAACAAACGATTCCAAGTTGTCAAAATTTCAGACGACTTCTCTGAACCAATCGAGCTGAGATACGGAGTTTCTCAGGGCTCAATACTCAGCCCGATTCTTTTTCTCATCTATGTAAACGACACAGGGTCATCGCTAATGCATGGACAACTCATACAGTATTCAGATGTCACGACCCGTTTATCCAGAAAGAAATTAGCACCGATCCTTGAACAAAGCTTTTTTTTATTTAAAAAATTGTGACCAATATTGCAACAGTCTCAATCTTAAAGTAAACCCTTCAAAATGTAATGTGTTGTCATTTTCATTGCGATCATATGACGACATAGGGAGACCACTCATTTGGCTTGCAGATACATGGTTAGATGAGCCTGTTGGTTCAAAATTCCTGGGAATACACCTGGATCGAGGGTTGGCCTGCAATTCACACATTGACCACATTTGCTCCAAATTATCCTCAGGCATCAATGTTTTGAGAACGTTAGCGAAATTCTGCCCAATTCAAGTTCTAATGACGGAATATTATGGGCTGATTTATCCCCACCTCACCTACGGTCTGTGGGGATAAATCAGTCAATCCTTGGTGCTGTGAGGAGCTTCTGCAAACAATAAGTTTAGCAGAGCATTTAAATTGCAAAAACAAGAGGTTCGCATTGTTGCACAATTGAAGTTCAGAGAAACCTGCAAAGAAACGTTCAAAAAATTGCAACTGTTGACATTGGCTAGCCTTTACATATTGGAGACAACCTTATTTTTCATCTCTAAAAGTGTTATGACAAGAGGCCGGGAAATACATACACACGACACTAGAGGCAGAAATAACTACTGAATTGGGAACTACAGGATGGTAGTCCACGAACGCTTGCCCTCACACGCAGGTGTTCGTTTTGTCAACAAGTTACCGAATTCAATTAAGTCTCGACGCTTAAGGCATTAAAAACTCATCTCAAACACTGTTTAGCGTCTCATTCATATTATAGTGTGGACGAGTATATGGCATACAATTGGGAGACCACATAAACATAAGACTGACAACCGGTGTCGGAAGTGGGGATTTGGCATACGTGTCATAAGTGATTATGGTAAATTATGTATGTTTCACAGAGGCTTTGATATGGGATGGATGTTTTAGATGTTTAGATAGGTATGACGATTGCTATACATTTTTGTAATGTCATTGCAAAATAAATATTTGATTTATTGATTGATTGGTCATGTTATTTTTATAAGAGCATTGTGTTGAATGATGTCCTTTAAATTGTATTTCATCTCTTAATATCAAATTGCAAGTTAATTGTGCAAAATAAATGTTGTGTAATTCGAATAATTAGGATATACTTATAAGTAATTTTTAATTACATAGACACAGTAAAATGTAAACATTACACATTTATATAATTTATAAGCCATCCTTACGGAAAGTGGGTGAACACATGATAGTAAAACAAAAACCAACTCATGATGCAATTTTAGCAGTTTCCGATAGTATTTAAGTTTACTATAAGCTGTAATCAATATAATTAAGCTTATTGTGAAAATCTACCTCTTACCAAAAAGGTGGGTGAAATGTTTAGCTTAAAGATCAAAGAGGAATTGGTATTGACCGTTCTCTACAATGGTAATCAGGGTTGAGTCAACTCGCAAACCCAGGAACTGCCTATTCAAAGGATTAAATTGAATACAAATCTTCATCCAATTCGCTTTTATTCTTACTATTTCCAATGCAGGGCTCTATTATTTAGTTATTCCATTGCTCCAATAAATACAATTTATTGTTTAAAAACTAGCTTATTATTTTTTCGTTTCACCTAGAGAATTAGTAGGTACTATCATATAGACTATCATTGTGTATTTACTCATGAATGAGAGTTAAACTCTATAATTCAAGTCCTATAATTTATCTGTGGCCTTGAGTTGAGGGTTACGATGTATCGCAAGATAACAGCGATAAGCAACAGTGAACGTGGCTGTACCATGGGTGGGTGATCTCAGAGTAACCCAATCCTTGCTTGCAGCGCGTCAACCCGGTCATAAGTGTCGGTTCGGAAGTCACCTTTAAGTCGTTAGTCCCCAAGTTAAGTTTTAGAAGGGGTTTCTTAGCCCTAACTTTACCTGGTAAAATAATAAATCTTGCAACTTTAAACCTTTAACGATGTTTAAGTTGCTTTTATAATAATAACTAAAACTATCAACAAGCAGGAGTTGTCAGTTAATGTATAGTACGCAAACATTACTATATATTAACTGACTGTGAACTAAAACTATCAACAAGCAGGAGTTGTCAGTTAATGTATAGTACGCAAACATTACTATATATTAACTGACTGTGAACTAAAACTATCAACAAGCAGGAGTTGTCAGTTAATGTATAGTACGCAAACATTACTATACATTAACTGACTGTGAACTAAAACTATCAACAAGCAGGAGTTGTCAGTTAATGTATAGTACGCAAACATTACTATATATTAACTGACTGTGAACTAAAACTATCAACAAGCAGAAGTTGTCAGTTAATGTATAGTACGCAAACATTACTATATATTAACTGACTGTGAACTAAAACTATCAACAAGCAGGAGTTGTCAGTTAATGTATAGTACGCAAACATTACTATACATTAACTGACTGTGAACTAAAACTATCAACAAGCAGGAGTTGTCAGTTAATGTATAGTACGCAAACATTACTATATATTAACTGACTGTGAACTAAAACTATCAACAAGCAGAAGTTGTCAGTTAATGTGTAGTACGCAAACATTACTATATATTAACTGACTGTGAACTAAAACTATCAACAAGCAGGAGTTGTCAGTTAATGTATAGTACGCAAACATTACTATACATTAACTGACTGTGAACTAAAACTATCAACAAGCAGGAGTTGTCAGTTAATGTATAGTACGCAAACATTACTATATATTAACTGACTGTGAACTAAAACTATCAACAAGCAGGAGTTGTCAGTTAATGTATAGTACGCAAACATTACTATATATTAACTGACTGTGAACTAAAACTATCAACAAGCAGGAGTTGTCAGTTAATGTATAGTACGCAAACATTAATATATATTAACTGACTGTGAACTAAAACTATCAACAAGCAGGAGTTGTCAGTTAATGTATAGTACGCAAACATTACTATATATTAACTGACTGTGAACTAAAACTATCAACAAGCAGGAGTTGTCAGTTAATGTATAGTACGCAAACATTACTATACATTAACTGACTGTGAACTAAAACTATCAACAAGCAGGAGTTGTCAGTTAATGTATAGTACGCAAACATTACTATATATTAACTGACTGTGAACTAAAACTATCAACAAGCAGAAGTTGTCAGTTAATGTGTAGTACGCAAACATTACTATATATTAACTGACTGTGAACTAAAACTATCAACAAGCAGGAGTTGTCAGTTAATGTATAGTACGCAAACATTACTATATATTAACTGACTGTGAACTAAAACTATCAACAAGCAGGAGTTGTCAGTTAATGTATAGTACGCAAACATTACTATATATTAACTGACTGTGAACTAAAAAATTACTGTTCTTAAAACTTGACATTTGTATGTTTATATACTACTTGAGCATTTTTAAAGCCACAATCGAAATACGGTGTATTACTGCAACCACTTTTATTGGCATGAAATATTGACAAGGAGTTCTGTTGACTGATTGTGTATGGAAGCATACGATTGGAATTGCATTGCTCATATACTTATAGATATTTTTAAACACCTACTCCTAACTATCTGAAGTAATTAATTCAATCTGAAGTACTCTTTTAATTATAAGTAATGAATCTAAAAGTACATGTTTGTTCAAGACTAACTGATGAGTCAAGGACTGAAAATAACACGACTATGAGTATCCTAATACAATGGCTTAAAATAAAAAAAATTACTATGCACATAATCGCACTATGCCTAGCTATGTTTATATAAAGTAGGTGATTTTTATTCAGTATAAAGGTTCGAAAATCATTGCCTATATCAGTGCCTGGTTTTACAAGAGTAAATGACCACATCATTAAATACAATGGTTCTCTTCTCTTCCACCCAAGAGAGGTTGGTAAAAGGTGGTATCAAGAGGCTATTAGTGGAATGGTTGGTCAATCAGCTGAGAGAGTCGGTAAGTGAGTTATGGTGTGCAAGGAAGGGGAAGGCGGGAGCGAGACGTCTCAGTCACATCACTCCCCTTACTTCTCCCTAGAGAGTTTGTGGTGTGGGTAGGTATCCGGAGGTCTTTCGTGTGAATAGGTCAATCAGTTGTTATATACATAGGGTGAGTGATTGTGTACAAGGAAGGGGAAGGCGGGAGTAAGCCGTATCATCTATAAAAGTCACATCACTTAACTTACCTAACCCAAGAGTGTTGGCGATGAGAGTAGGCATTAAGAGACATTAGTGAGGGTGGTTGATTAATTGAGATCTCTGATTAGCTGAGAGAGCTGGTGAGTGGTTGATGGTATGCAAGGAATTTTTGTTTAAAGCGAGGCTAATCTCCTCTTAACCTTACTCTGCCCATTCCTCATAGACTATAGATCTGTGTGAGAAACGTATTCAGACAGAGTAAGGAGGTGAACCAGTACAGTAGAAGGTGAATATTACTGATTAATGTTGTAGTCTAGACCGGATTCGAACCAGCGCCATCTCTGACCCAAGCTCAAAGTCCTGACGCCTTAGACCGCTCGGCCAATCGGAAGGCGGGAGTAATATGTCTCGGCCACAACACTCACATTACTCCCCTTACTTCACCCAGGAATGCTTGAGGTGAGAGTATCAATAGCCCATTAGTGTGAAAGGTTGGTCAGTCAGATGTGAGAGCCGTAGAGTGAGTGATGTTGTGGAAGGTAATGGAAGGTGGGAGTAATATGTCTTGGCCACAACTGTCACATTACTCCCCTTACTTCACCCAGGAGTGATTGAGGTGAGAGTATCAAGAGTCCATAAGTATGAATGGTTGGCCAGTCAGCTATGAGAGCCGTAGTGAGTGATGTTGTGCAAGGTAATGGAAGGCGGGAGTAATATGTCTCGGCCACAACTGTCCGATTCTCCCCTTACTTCACGCAGGAGTGCTTGAGGTCAGAGTATCAAGAGCTTATTAGTGTTAATGGTTGGCCAGTCAGCTGTGAGAGCTATAGAGTGAGTGATGTTGTGCAAGGTAATGGTAGGTGGGAGTAATATGTCTCGGCCACAACTGTCACAATTCTTCCCTTACTTCAGCCAGGAGTGATTGAGGTGAGGGTATCAAGAGTCCATAAGTGTGAATGGTTGGCCAGTCAGCTATGAGAGCCGTAGTGAGTGATGTTGTGCAAGGTAATGGAAGGCGGGAGTAATATGTCTCGGCCACAACTGTCACAATTCTTCCCTTACTTCAGCCAGGAGTGACTGAGGTGAGGGTATCAAGAGTCCATAAGTGTGAATGGTTGGCCAGTCAGCTATGAGAGCCGTAGTGAGTGATGTTGTGCAAGGTAATGGTAGGCGGGAGTAATATGTCTCGGCCACAACTGTCACAATTCTTCCCTTACTTCAGCTAGGAGTGCTTGAGGTGAGAGTATCAAGAGTCCATAAGTGTGAATGGTTGGCCAGTCAGCTATGAGAGCCGTAGTGAGTGATGTTGTGCAAGGTAATGGTAGGCGGGAGTAATATGTCTCGGCCACAACTGTCACAATTCTTCCCTTACTTCACCCAAGAGTGCTTGAGGTGAGAGTATCAAGAGTCCATTAGTGTGAATGGTTGGCCAGTCAGCTGTTCAGCTGTGAGAGCCGTAGAGTGACTGATAGTGTACAAGAAAATGGAGTGAGATCTCAGCCAGATTTCAGAGAACTCTGATTTTTTTTTTTTTTAATTACCGATGATTTAAGACTTTTTTGTTCATTGTATTTTTCTAGTAAAATTAGCCGTTTTACAGCTATGAACACTCAAAAAATTTAAAACACCAACTTTTGGCACTGCAAAATTGATATAAGAATCATGTTTTATCCTATTTTATTAGGATGCAGGCTTAATTTCATACATTTTTGCTGTCATATAGGATGAATGTCTTAGACAAATATGTAAAATAAGCCCGAGACATTTTTAATAACCTTATTTCTACTACTAATTTTTAAAACTGTTGTTATTTCTTTTTGCAACGTAGTTTCGCAGTTAAATATGATTTCTATAATAAAATCAAGCTCAGTACACCAAATGAATTATCATAATAGATACGTAATCGCAACAGTATAATTTTGAAAATTAATGCCCTGACTCCAGAAATAGACACAACGTTATTGTAATAAAATGTTTGAAGAAAACCTTGCATAATACTGGTCTGTCAGCTGTTCATATAAATATGAGCTGTTGCATTGTTGTCAAACTTATTTTTATTACAATTGTCCTAACCTACAATTGTGTGGCAACTGTAATGACTACTTAATTAATAAATGACTAAAACTTAAGAAAACATAACTAATTGAATAATAATATGTATTGATAACTGGTAAAATAAACTAATCTATTGTAAATGAATCATTACCATTGGCACACAATTTTAGGTTAAGTTAATCAAATTTTCAGTACCAAAAGTTGGCGTTTTGAACTGTTTTAGTGTCCACAGCTCTAAAACGGCAAATTTTTCGGGGAAAATGCAATGAATAAAAGTTTTCAATTAAATGTTCTATCATAAAATATAAAAACATAAATAGTGTTCCATATGAAAAAAAACTAAAATGTCCGCCATTTCGGGAAACGGTGGTTTTTTTGGAAATCCAAAACTGCATATTTTTGTTAATAAAAAAAGAGTAGGTGAAGCTCCCCGTTTAAAGTTTGTTGTATCTCTGCAGGTTTAAAAGATCCCAATGGTGGCACATTTAAAAAAAAATCACCTTGTATATACTGATACTGGGTTATACTGTATGCACTATATATATGTATATATATATATATATATATATATATATATATATATATATATATATATATATATATATATATATAATCAATGTTTAGCCATTGGTTTGTTTAGCCATGAATTACCTAATTAGAAAGCCATCCATGATCAATGTAGGTAGCCAGCCACTCGTGATGAATTTCAGTAGCGTACTATTTCACGCTAAGGAGCCACTAGTGATCAATGTGAGTTGCCACCTATTATCAATTTGGGTAACAACTGATTAATTCTGCTTGCCACCCATGAACTT
Organism: Stictocephala bisonia; assembly: GCA_035578905.1. Taxonomy (NCBI): domain Eukaryota; kingdom Metazoa; phylum Arthropoda; class Insecta; order Hemiptera; family Membracidae; genus Stictocephala; species Stictocephala bisonia. The sequence goes on along the minus strand of JAQJVL010000696.1, from coordinate 72,199 downwards.
GGGGGGAGGGTCACCCGCAATGAACATTGGTAGCTACTAACCTTCTTTGGTAGCCCATGGGTCAACTTGAGTACACACTTACCTATTTGGTTAGCCTTGGATTAACTTGGGTAAGCACTAACCAACACGAGGGACCGCTTACAAACTCGGGTATCTCATGGATCAACTTGAGTATGCACTGATCTCTTTGGTCAGCCCCTGATCAACTTGGCTAGCAAAGTTGATCTATTTATGATCAACTTGAATACGCACTAACTGACTTGGCCAGTCCCTGATGAACTTGAATAGTGACTAACCTACTTGAGTGGCCACTTGCATACTCGAGTTCCACTTACTTACTTGAATAGCCCTTGATCAACTTGAGAAGCTACCCATAATAAATTTGGCTAGCCACCTATGATTAAATTTAGCAGCCACTAACGTATTTTTGTAGACGATATGCACTTAGGTAAGTTACATGGGATAAAATTGGGTTGCTACTAGTAATCAGTTTTAGTATAAAGTTGTCTAGCCACTAGTAACCAGTTTCAGTATAAAGTTGTCTAGCCACTAGTAACCAGTTTTAGTATAAAGTTGTCTAGCCACTAGTGACCAGTTTCAGTATAAAGTTGTCTAGCCACTAGTAACCAGTTTTAGTATTAAGTTGTCTAGCCACTAGTAACCAGTTTTAGTATAAAGTTGTCTAGCCACTAGTAACCAGTTTCAGTATAAAGTTGTCTAGCCACTAGTAACCAGTTTCAGTATAAAGTTGTCTAGCCACTAGTAACCAGTTTTAGTATAAAGTTGTCTAGCCACTAGTAACCAGTTTTAGTATAAAGTTGTCTAGCCACTAGTAAACAGTTTCAGTATAAAGTTGTCTAGCCACTAGTAACCAGTTTTAGTATAAAGTTGTCTAGCCACTAGTAACCAGTTTTAGTATAAAGTTGTCTAGCCACTAGTAACCAGTTTCAGTATAAAGTTGTCTAGCCACTAGTAACCAGTTTCCGTATAAAGTTGTCTAGCCACTAGTAACCAGTTTCCGTTTAAAGTTGGCTAGCCACTAGTAACCAGTTTCCGTATAAAGTTGGCTAGCCACTAGTAACCAGTTTCCGTATAAAGTTGGCTAGCCACTAGTAACCAGTTTCAGTGTAAAGTTGTCCAGCCACTAGTAACCAGTTTCCATATAAAGTTGGCTAGCCACTAGTAACCAGTTTCCGTATAAAGTTGGCTAGCCACTCGGTCTTTACACTTCAAGTGTCATAGTACAGTTATGATTACGAACCGAAACGTTGAAATAGAAACCCATGTTTTTTGCACCTTAAGATCTCATAATTCATAGTTGGCCAGCGGTATGGTTACCCAATGTATTGTACATCTTGCGTGCATTTAACTCGCTATAACACTATAAACAAATGATTTTATTATACTTATATAGGAAAAATACTGTTTATAATGAATGTTAATACTAAACACTAAATGATATTTCGTAGGATTATATAATACCATCTTAGGTGAAAGCTGTGAACAGTTTATTATGACAGTTAATTACAAGATTGCAAGTGTATAAATCTATAGGAATCTCTTCCCTAATTAAATCTTATATACTTTTATAATAATACATGGAGAGTATTTTGAAAATGATTTATTCCATAAAATTAATATAAATAGAAACTCTAAGCTGATGACACATTACAATTAAGTTTATATGAATATACAACAGGCCAAGTTATTTTATCATTTTTACTATATTTACGAATTAACTCCCAAAAGCATAAAAAATATATTCAAAAATGTTAACCATATGTTGAAAAATAGGGATCGTGAAATTTTGAAGCGGAGGGCAGAGTGTATCCATGCGATGCAGGGCTGACAACCTCGCCACTCAAGAACTCCCTGTTATTTTTACGCAACTCTAATTAGAGATACTACAATTGTAGCGAGTACAACCGTCTCGAGGACTGGGACTTGGGTTAGTTAATTAGACGTTTTCAAAACACGCCTTCCCTGAACCATTCCACTTCCTTCATCCCATGAAAGGCCTTTCTCTATTCATTAATTATTCACTCCCTTACAGATTAAATCATTAAAACTTATTCTAGCTCTATATTATATTCACAATACATTTACAACGTATTTAATTTTTTTATTTTTATGGTGATATATTATAACATATAAATTTTATTTTGTTATTATAAGTCAGTTTTGTAAGTAACAGCCAAAATAAGTATGTACTCGTGGGTTATTTTTATTTATATCTTTTTACTACCTAATTTTTTTTATTAATTTATAAGGTTATTTCAATTCATTTAAGTTGTATTAAACTAGACTAATCAAATAATTATCATTTAATACTGAAATTTAGTTTCTTTTAAGAATATTGTTGAATTTTACAATTCACACAAACACCAATAAAACGTCAAGAAAAGTGTTATATACGTGTACACCATTTTGGATTTGCTAATTTTGCTCTCTTTAAATTTAGTAAAGAAGATATTTAATAATGCCGAATAGTTTTTTTGTTTTTAAAACCATAGAGTATTCCAGAACATATATTGTAATCCGCATGTCTTTACTAAATAATGTAACAAATATAAATTTATGGTAATAACGGATATATTTGTTAGTATGATTACCCTAATATCTAATGTGTTAACGTTTAACTTAAAATAGCGTTAGCCTCCTTGGAAGAGTTATTGGTGGTGTCTGCCAGTTCCCCAGTGAGGTCGTCGGATGAGTCCATGTCATCAAAAGGAACATGCTCGGGGACGGCTCCAAACTTGCAGAAGTCAAACTGTTTTATATTCGCCCGTAAGAAGTTCTTCAGGCCGAGTTCAATCGGTGTGGTTATACCTGCGCTGACATCGTTGACAGAGTGGGATAACCAGTAGCTCACCAGGGAGTTGGCAAGACTGAAGCCAGTCACTCGAACCGATATCTTGTCGAGAATTGTGAAACGGAGATTTTTTATAGAGATGACGTTTCCGGAACACCGATTTTCAGTCAAGTTCACCAAAAGCTCAACATAAATAGAGTTGTTGTCTATTGTTAAGTCCATGTCACCTTTGAGCGTGATTCCAAGGAACTTATATGAGTACTTGTAAGATATTTTAAGGTCCTCAAACCCAAACTCAGCGCGGAACACGAAGTTGTCCTTGGAAGTGACGATGGTAGCGTTACTCGTTCGCTTAACGGTCGCCATATCCCTCAGAGTCCCCGAGGTTCCATTCCACTCTCCACGGAGATTTAAGAAAAGAAGTTTCTTATTGTAGATGAGTTGTATATCTGGGAGGGGGAACTGTGAGTTGTTGGCGTGTCTTATGTCTTCTCTGAACTGGCTGAAGAAGCCATCCATCTCCTCGTTGAAGAAGAAGACCTCCCCTTGGGCCCTGACGCCGACCGCAGCTGCCACCAGCAGGAACCACAGAGTGGCGGTGATATCACTCATCTTGATTATAGACACAACTGACAAGCGACTCATCCACACTAAACTGATCAGTGAGTAATCTCTGATAACGAGAGATAACATCAGAGTTACGATGTGGAACATGTGTTATACAACACTAGGCTGTTATTGCTGTTGTTGTGATGGGTCATACTAGAAATTTAAGCTTTTTATTGTAGACTATATACTTATAAGTTTGTTAAAAAGTAAGTTGTGTTTTATATCAGTGGTTTGCAATATATATATATATATATATATATATATATATATTTAGATTAGTGGTGATAGTTGAGCCAGTAAAATAAATAAGGTATAAGTGAACCTATATATTTATAACCCAAACCTTTTTTTATGTTGTTGAGTAAGTTATTGTTGTCCGCATATAAAGTTTAAAATTATAAGTACTGAACATAAATCCTAAAATTAAGTTAAACCATTTCAATTAAATATATTGCAGGAAGAAACTTGAATAAATAAACACTTATGACAACGGAAAGTTAAAAATTTAATACGTCTCAACTAAGAAATTTAATCTGCTATTTAAAATGATAACTATATAACAAAAATTTAAAACGCAAGATAGTATTGGAAAAACAAATTTACTGTTTTAGATTACTTGTACAATTTATTTCAAACAACTCATGGTTAACATTTAAAAAAATCTAAATAAATATATTTACCATCAAAACTATGTTATTTATCCGTCTATAATGTTTGTTTTGGTTAAAGCTACTTTTTAAAATTGTTAACTAAAACAATCAACAAACTAACGAACAATATCGTTGAGTATCTTGGTAAAGGTGTTTAGAACTCTGGCCTACAAATATGTTTGAACACTAAGTTAACACCTCCACTCGTGTTCATAACAAAAGTAGACTAAATAATCTATTATTGTGTGTATTTGTATATATATATTTAAACAGAAAAGGACGAATCCAGGATGCAAACAGGACTCACCAGAAGAAATCTTTGTAAGCAAATATCCTTATTTCCCGAGCCGGCGAGTTTCTCTACTGCCTACGGCAGGAATACTGTATCAGTAATACTCCTGTACTGGGATGATCCAACTTTTGAGTTATCTATGTATACACCTGTTAGCGAATTATAACATGTTTTATGAAAAACAGTGAATATTTTTTTTTCCTCTTAAAAAAGGAGAGGACGATCTCTTTTTTAGCAATAACATACCCCATTCCCTGTAGACTATTTATGTTCAGCGGGAAACTTATTACACAGATGAAGGGGAGAACTATTACAGTAATTGGGGAATATTACTAGTAAAAAGTAGCAGTCAACGCTAGGATTAGAACCTGCGTGATCTTTAATTCAGGTACAGAGTCCTGATTGTTTAGACCATTCGGACACTGGCTCTACCAAACTTCATATAATAAACTTTTATACCAGCATAACTCCGTATGTTCCTAAAGTGCAATGAATTTGTCTTTGTTTAGAAACATTTTTTAAAGCTTTACTGTACACTAGGTTGCTTAGAACCTTTTCTTCGCTGTATTCTCAAAATGTTAATATATTGCAAGACTCCTTATTGACTTATAAGCCATAAAAGACCAAATTAGCCATTTTGGGTCGCCATATGTCCATAAAGATATGTTTTGAAATATATCCCATCGTATTTATCATTTTTAAAACTAACATTTGTATTGTTTGACATTTGTAGCTTATAGATTGCTTAATATATTTATATATATAAAAATAATAACACTTAGCAATCTTTTTGGTGTTTTTAATTTTCAAGCTCGATTTCAGTCTCGTAAGACTATCATCAGTTGAAAAACCATTTTTCAACTGATGATAGTCTTACGAGACTGAAATCTATCTTGAAAATTAAAAACACCAAAAAGATTGCTAAGTGTTATTATTTTTATATATATATAACATTTGTAATTAAAAAGTGTCTAAAATAGTTTCTGAAGTCCCTAATGTCGAGTGATTTTGTGGAAGTTGGGAATTAAAATACCTGGGGGGATCAAACTTGTGGCGCTCTTGTTTGAAGACGTTGCCACTTTTTTACAAGATGTTCAATTGTTACTAGCTATATAAAATGTTTCATGAAGAAATGAGCACAAAATATTAATATATAATTATGAAATTATTTCATACCTGTCATATTAAAACATTTTTTAAATTGGGAGGTAAAATATAAAGTATTTCTGTTTACTTTTCATAGCGCTTACATTAAACCACCGACTTCATCACAAAACTATAAAACCAACTGGTAGAGGAATAACGTTTCACATTCGAGCTTTTACATTTATTGAATAAACCCAGCCAGATGAAACAAAGTGCCTCATCTACTCGTCGGGTTTCAACTACTGAATGTTGAAAACATGAACACATCTCTCCGAGAGATGAAATTCAATACAATGTCACTTACAGTTACTTTCCTGGTTTCCCGATGTATTTTTAGGTTTGTTATAAAACAACAGCTTGATTCAATATAACTTGCTAATTAATATTTAATTAAAGCACAAATAATATTAACGATTTAATTTTAACTTCAGATATTTTTTTACGAGTTGATATCAAATTTTAACAATAATAAAATCTACAATAAGGTTTTTTTTATTAGTTGTATTTTTGGTGAGATAAGAACAATTATTTATTACTGTATAACTGTTGAACTTTTTAACCGTAAAATGTTAATATATTTCTTCCATACGGTTATAATTTTACCGTATAAGCCTACACTATATACAAGATTTCAGTAGGTATTTTTCTGTTAGCTCAAGAACTGTATTAAGAAGTCATATACTATACATTAACGTAGCCTATACGAAGAAACTATTTAACACATAATAACAGTATTATTAAAAATCCTTGGTTAGCATTAATGTTAGCACTGGAAAATGACATGATTGTACTACCTCATTTCTGATGAACGCTAGGGGTTGGATAGAGTTCCACTCAATTTCATTCATTCTACTAACTTCTTGTATACTTTCACCTATCTAATCCAACACCCACCCACACATTCTAAATATTTTCATATTATACACATAATCTCCTCTCCTCTTCTATTATCTTCTCAAGTATTTTCTTCTCATCTCTTTTCAACTCCTTCCTTCCCTTTCATTATCCTATCTGTTTCCCCTCTCATCTCTTATCACCTTATTTCCGTTCCATCCTAGCTAATCTTGTCTCATCTCGTTCTATTATCCCCAATCTCCATACCTCGCATCTTATATAATCTCTTACTAGTTCATCTCGCCAATCTCATTTCATTCCGTCCTTTCGCATCCTCTCATCAATTATAAGTTATCTAATTTCATGTCAACCCATATTTTCTTATAAAATCATAGTTCATATCATCTGATCTGATCTCATTTCATCACATCTCACCTCGTCTCATTCTATTTCATGATACTCGAACCACTTCCTCTTATTTCGTCTCATGACATTACACATAATCACGAAATATAATCACGTATACCCCAATAAATGCATTTTGATTAGTAGACGGTTGGTAAGCCAATAGTACTTTGTCATTACCAATGAGATTCTAGAATACGTCATTGATAAAATGACGTATTCTAAACTCTTCAGATGAACGATGTTGAAGTCGTCGTTTGAGTTCATAACCAATTTATCAACTACATGACCCATCAGTTGCAAAACACACAATTACCTTCTGTTTGTACAATATGCAGATTGAATGGTGGGAATTGATTTCCATATAGACTACCGAGAATAAGCCAACATTTGGGCGACCTAGTTTCTGCTACAATACACATATGTATTTTACAACTGGCTTCCAGGCGTACACAGTGACGTACATTTATCTAAAAAACATAATATGGCGTATAATTTTTAAATACATTTGATAAAGCTTTTGTAAAGTTCGTTACTTCCCATCCCCCTGATATCTGCTGTTTTTTTTTTTTTTTTTCATTTTCATAACTGTTTTTCTCTATTTAGAAGCAATCATGGTTTTGAACGAAAAAATATATTCTGAATATCAATATACATTTAAGTATGAATTTGTTTTAGTTTGTAGTCAACTTATCTAAATAACGAGTAGCTGTTAAAATAAAACTTAAACCAAAACTACACAAACTTTCTCTAATTAAGTACTTTTCTGTTTAGTAACAAGTAAAAGTGAGGAGCCTGCAATCACAGGATACCCACTCAACACATATCAGCTGTGATTTTTGCTTTCTACATAATGCAGGTGAAAGCTGTACTTTGAATCATTTTTAGTACATAATGCCACTATAGTTTTTAGTAGTACTATTTATCTCACTATAGTATTTCAATTTAATTTAGATTTGATCGAACATAAAGCTGCTCTAAATAACCAATAAAGTCTGGACCAGGCGCAATATCCCAGGTCTCGACAGGATGACGGATCATGATACATCGTGTTTGTCAGACAGTATAAACTCAACTAGGTATTTGGACATAAACGTAAATATCTATAATGTTTTGAATTCAAGCAAGCACTTATTACTCTAGAAGTAATGTTAAAAACAAATCATTTCAATTTTTTTAATTTGAATATATTATTTAAATTTGATGTTTTTCTTTATTCAGTTTTTGTTTATCTCTTGTGAAGACTTCTTGATTTATTTATCCACTCGCTGTTGATTGGTTGGTATCATAAATGGGTAAGGAACTACCCATCAGCTAATAACCACAGGCTGTTGATTTGACATTAGACTATAGATTGATGACGCTTTCTAAAGATTATTCGGCATTGGTTTGTAGCTAACTACAGGTATGTATATATACTGAGTCGCAAAACAAATTTGTTAATGTTTTAACAACCGGCGTTTTATGATCAAATAAAACAATAAAGAACAAATATTTTTAATCAGACGTTATATACGATTGAAAAAGATCCGTTTTTTTTTTTAAGGATGCAAAAATGTTTTACTATTGATAAATAACCGTAACATTTTTGCCATAAATGTGTCTCGCCCAAAATTGGATTAGGAATAAAGGTGAATAAGTGTATAGTTCTTTTTTTAAACTACAAGAACAAATTAAATAAAGTTTAAATAATGAAAAAAGCCCACTAAGAAATATAGAAACTAAGAAAAATCAGTTGACCTTTTTTAATTAAACAGGGTATCCTGGCTATTGAACGGTTAGTAGCCACATATGCCGCTGAAGACAAGTGCAATTTGCAAAGGAAGACTACGTGGACTTATTAATTTGTAACATTTGTTTTTTGTTTTTTTTTTCATAACCACCGTATACTTGATTTGGTGGTTATTAATTCCAAACAAGTTATGTATTTTACTTACTTGTATTACAAAGAGGAAATAAATAAATTATTATTATTATTAATTATTATTACATATAGGTTTTTATTTAGCATACTGTTAGACAGTAATTTTATTGATAGTTAGTTAGTATTGATGATAGTATCTGGACGTCACTTACATTGATTCCACCTTGAAATCGTATGTTGTAAGGAACTACTGTTGTTATATTTATTATTTACTTTAAAAAATAACCCTAACAAACTGCTGCAAACACACAGAGCATCGTACTACCTCTATTCCTCCAAAATGTGGTTTTCGATATCTCCCCCCCTCCCATTGTTGTAAAACAGTTCCGTCCAAAATAGACCTTTCATGTAGTTAGACAATTACGTTTACACATTAAACTTTTTACGCCCTTTTCTGTGCCTTTAATTGCTGGTACGACTTTTTACTTATGTTTATTTCATTAAAGTTTTGTTTATCGTTTATTTTTGTAGATGCGTATTTTATTATTATCAAATGTTTACTTTTGTAAATTTTCCTTATTATTTAGAACTTCAAAATCTATTCAGGTCTAAATAAGATTGTTTGGTATTTTTGTTGCTATAATTTAGTATTTAAAACACAATCTGGTGACTAAATTTTATTTTCATTACTAATATAAAGAGTGCACCTCATATTTTTGTTGTTGTAGTTCAACTGTAATTTTATTAATTGGAAAATATTAATAAAAGGAAAATTATCCGATAATAAATAAAAGGTATATATTGGGTAGAAAAGTTATTTATCTTTAATATTTTGTGTCAAATAGCCGAAGGTGAAAGAAATAAATGGAAAATATACGTGGTAAGTATGTTATGTATAAAATAATAAATAAAGAATTTTAATTAGTAGGTTTATTATTATTTTTACGTAGGCGTTAAAATTAAACAAATGGGATTGTACAAGCAGTTAACTATAGTTATGTCAGACAAAACAGAGATTGTATTATCAGATACTACAGCCAATATTGTTTACCGCTAAAGTAAGGCCTATGTTGTACAATCTGCCTTCAATATAAAATGCTCGGTTTCGAATAGTACGCCTGGAAGCCAGTTGTAAAATACATATGTGTATTGTAGCAGTATACAAATATAGCAGAAACTAGGACGCCCAATGTTGGCTTAGTCACGGTAGTCTAAATAGGAAGCAATTCCCGCCATTCAATCTGCATATTGTACAAACAGAAGGTAATTGTGTATTTTGCAACTGATGGATAATGTAATTAATTGATAAATTGGTTATGAACTCAAACAACGATATCAACATCGTTCCTCAAGAGAGTTTAGGATACATAATTTTATTACTAGGACTAATATTTTTATAATTATTTGCAAGGTAGAAAGATAATCTGAAATTTTATTAAAATTCTTGTTAATTTTTCGTTTTGCACGAAATAAGCATAAATTTATTTTTATTTTCATTGCGGAAAATGGTCTGCAAATACTTCATTATCAGTTATAATATATGTAAACATTAGTTAACTATTTTTTTAAATGTTTCAATCTTAACCCACCCCTTTGAAAAATATTTAACGAACCTTCAACATATTCCGTTCAATACGAACATAATATTCATAACAACAACTATGTCACCAAGATAGGGTACCCGCATTTGTAGTCAGTCCACCGTACACGAACAATTCTGAACAGGCTATCCAATGAACACGAAATCTGTTACAGACTACTCATTCCCCTCCATTGCTATAGGCATCCTTCATTCAATTCACCACACCTGAACAATCCTAAACAGGTCGACCAATTCCATACACACGAAGTCTGTTACAGACTACTCATTCGCCTCCATTCCTACAGGCATCCTTCATTAAATTCACCACACTTGAACAATCCTAAACAGGTCGACCAATTCCATACACACGAAATCTGTTACAGACTACCAATTTATGTCAATTGGCTACAGGCATCCTTCATTAAATTCACCACATCTGAACAATCTTTTACATCTTACACACACACACACACACACACACACACACATACACACACACACACACACACACACACACACACACACACACACACACACACACACACACACACACACACACACACACACACAAACACACACACACACACACACACACACACACACACACACACACACACACACACACACACACACACACACACACACACATACACACACACACACACACACACACACACACACACACACACACACACACACACACACACACACACACACACACACACACACACACACACACACACACACACACACACACACACACACACACACACACACACACACACACACACACACACACACACACACACACACACACACACACACACACACACAGACACACACACAGACACACACACACACACACACACACACACACACACACACACACACACACACACACACACACACACACACACACACACACACACACACACACACACACACACACACACCTCTTTAATCCACCCACCCTACCTACACGTTCAAAATATAACTCATCCATAGTCACGCCCTATCATAATACTCTTTAGGTCGGTAATCCATACTACTTGCACGTCTTTATACTCATCGTTAAAGTAATTTTATTTTAAAATATCACCTTTCCATCCAACTAATTAAAACTCCCCTGTGACTGATATTTTATAGTGACTGAATATCTGTTGCAATAACATAGAATACACCAGTATCATTTCAGCTGCACAATGGTTTTTGGAGTGGGTGACGTTATGTCTATTTAATGAATTAAAGCCGTGGGCTGCAATAACGATTGGTTCCACTCTACAGAGAATTGTTTTGTTTTTGTCGACCGTAAACCTCCACCACAGAATTATACTGAATAATTCCAACGCTGTTGTGTGTTTCAACAACGGGTGCTCGACGTATCTAGTCCACAATATGTATTCCTACTTAATCCATCCTCGTGAATCTTTTTGTAATGAATCATTACTAAAGTAGCTTTTTTGCTTCATTAATTTACCGTAATACGTTCAAATTAAGGAAATTTATAATACAGGGTGTTTCATAAAGAATGACCCGATTTTAAATAGCTATATTCATTAGATACAAGGGCTTTATCCAAACACTTCGGACATTCAAATACTCACAAAAGAATCTAGTTAATAAAAATGTATTATAAACGTTCAATATGTCAACCATTTGCAGCACGGATAGCATCTAGTTGATAGCTGAATGTTTTATGGAAACCTTACGTACAGTTTCGGACAAATTCAGTTATCGACTAATTGCCATCCATGCTGCAAACGAAGTACATATTTAAAATTGTTTGTAAATTTTTGTACACTTCATTTTTAGTAAATATTTTAATGTCCAAAATGTTTGGGTACAGCCCTTGTTTCTAATTAATATTGCTACTTAAAATCGAGTAATTCTTTTTAAAACACCATGTACATTGAATGACCATAAAAGCACGTTATTTTTATGATAAATGATTGTTTTCTAAAATTTAATTAAAAGAAACAACATATTTAATTAAAAAATATTAGAATATTTATTTTTTTTATGTTTTCACATAAGAGAAAATCCTAGTCAACAATACCATGAACGTGAGTGAAACGTAGGCATAGGTCACAATTAGGTATGGGTGTTTTTTTTTTTTTGTTTAATATATTAGAATTTACAAAATATATAACAGTTATAATAGTAAAACCAGGTAATATGAACTGTTTTTGTATCTATCTGGACAGCTCATGGTTACGGATAACCAAAAGGTAATATGAACTGGTCTTGTATCTATCTGGACAGCTCATGGTTACGGATAACCAAAAGGTAATATGAACTGGTTTTGTATCTATCTGGACAGCTCATGGTTACGGATAACCAAAAGGTAATATGAACTGGTTTTGTATCTATTTGGACAGCTCATGGTTACGGATAACCAAAAGGTAATATGAACTGGTTTTGTATCTATCTGGACAGCTCATGGTTACGGATAACCAAAAGGTAATATGAACTGGTTTTGTATCTATTTGGACAGCTCATGGTTACGGATAACCAAAAGGTAATATGAACTGGTTTTGTATCTATTTGGACAGCTCATGGTTACGGATAACCAAAAGGTAATATGAACTGGTTTTGTATCTATCTGGACAGCTCATGGTTACGGATAACCAAAAGGTAATATGAACTGGTTTTGTATCTATCTGGACAGCTCATGGTTACGGATAACCAACAGTTTGCATTGTGTATTGCAGTGACTCTCTGTTTAATAAGATTACGGTGTTTGCATTGGGTACGTACATCATATAACATAGGATAAAAACGAATTTAAACTTATTTCTGTACTTTTTTAACTATAGCACACACCTACCCCCTCACAAATTAAATGAATCGTCTTTTTGAAAAACCAAGATTCTTACCAAGCAAAGGGGCCCGTATAATATACAAACAAAGCATATATAGTAAATAAATTAATCACAGCTGAGTTGTAACAATTTGTGTAATACACTTACTGTCCTAAGACATATATATTAAATAAATGAATCACTGCTGAGTTTTAACAATTTGTGTAATACACTTACTGTCCTAAGACATATATATTAAATAAATTAATCACTGCTGAGTTTTAACAATTTGTGTAATACACTTACTGTCCTAAGACATATACATTAAATAAATTAATCACAGCTGAGTTGTAACAATTTGTGTAATACACTTACTGTCCTAAGACATATATATTAAATAAATTAATCACTGCTGAGTTTTAACAATTTGTGTAATACACTTACTGTCCTAAGACATATACATTAAATAAATTAATCACAGCTGAGTTGTAACAATTTGTGTAATACACTTACTGTCCTAAGACATATATATTAAATAAATTAATCACAGCTGAGTTGTAACAATTTGTGTAATACACTTACTGTCCTAAGACATATATAGTAAATAAATGAATCACAGCTGAGTTTTAACAATTTGTGTAATACACTTACTGTCCTAAGACATATACATTAAATAAATGAATCACAGCTGAGTTGTAACAATTTGTGTAATACACTTACTGTCCTAAGACATATATAGTAAATAAATGAATCACAGCTGAGTTTTAACAATTTGTGTAATACACTTACTGTCCTAAGACATATATAGTAAATAAATTAATCACAGCTGAGTTTTAACAATTTGTGTAATACACTTACTGTCCTAAGAAATATACATTAAATAAATGAATCACAGCTGAGTTTTAACAATTTGTGTAATACACTTACTGTCCTAAGACATATACATTAAATAAATTAATCACTGCTGAGTTTTAACAATTTGTGTAATACACTTACTGTCCTAAGACATATACATTAAATAAATGAATCACAGCTGAGTTGTAACAATTTGTGTAATACACTTACTGTCCTAAGACATATACATTAAATAAATTAATCACAGCTGAGTTGTAACAATTTGTGTAATACACTTACTGTCCTAAGACATATACATTAAATAAATTAATCACTGCTGAGTTTTAACAATTTGTGTAATACACTTACTGTCCTAAGACATATATATTAAATAAATTAATCACTGCTGAGTTTTAACAATTTGTGTAATACACTTACTGTCCTAAGACATATACATTAAATAAATTAATCACAGCTGAGATGTAACAATTTGTGTAATACACTTACTGTCCTAAGACATATATATTAAATAAATTAATCACAGCTGAGTTGTAACAATTTGTGTAATACACTTACTGTCCTAAGACATATATATTAAATAAATGAATCACTGCTGAGTTTTAACAATTTGTGTAATACACTTACTGTCCTAAGACATATATATTAAATAAATGAATCACTGCTGAGTTTTAACAATTTGTGTAATACACTTACTGTCCTAAGACATATATATTAAATAAATGAATCACTGCTGAGTTTTAACAATTTGTGTTATACACTTACTGTCCTAAGACATATATATTAAATAAATGAATCACTGCTGAGTTTTAACAATTTGTGTAATACACTTACTGTCCTAAGACATATATAGTAAATAAATGTATCACTGCTGAGTTGTAACAATTTGTGTAATACACTTACTGTCCTAAGACATATATAGTAAATAAATGAATCACTGCTGAGTTTTAACAATTTGTGTAATACACTTAATGTCCTAAGACATATATATTAAATAAATTAATCACTGCTGAGTTTTAACAATTTGTGTAATACACTTACTGTCCTAAGACATATATAGTAAATAAATGAATCAGTGCTGAGTTTTAACAATTTGTGTAATACACTTACTGTTCTAAGACATATATAGTAAATAAATGAATCACTGCTGAGTTTTAACAATTTGTGTAATACACTTACTGTCCTAAGACATATATATTAAATAAATGAATCACTGCTGAGTTTTAACAATTTGTGTAATACACTTACTGTCCTAAGACATATATAGTAAATAAATGAATCACTGCTGAGTTTTAACAATTTGTGTAATACACTTACTGTTCTAAGACATATATAGTAAATAAATGAATCACTGCTGAGTTTTAACAATTTGTGTAATACACTTACTGTCCTAAGACATATATATATTAAATAAATGAATCACAGCTGAGTTTTAACAATTTGTGTAATACACTTACTGTCCTAAGACATATATATTAAATAAATGAATCACTGCTGAGTTTTAACAATTTGTGTAATACACTTACTGTCCTAAGACATATATAGTAAATAAATGAATCACTGCTGAGTTGTAACAATTTGTGTAATACACTTACTGTCCTAAGACCTAATTTGAAATCACTACAGCTATTTTAAACCAAAAGTGATAATAACTTACTAGTCCTGGACAGCTACATGTTAATAAAAGGAATCATGACTGGTTTTTAACATTTTCTGGTACAGCCACGTTACGTACCAAAGGTAAATGAATGTTTTGTATCAAGGGAATCATGACGGGATATTTAAAAGGTTAATACACTTTTTGTCCTACTGACATCATGTTACGATAACAAAATGAATAAAGCTGGTTTTATACATTGGACACTCATGGTTACGATACCAAAATTAAATAATGGTTTGATCACGGGACAGTATGTTAATAACAATAGTGTAATACACTTATTGTACTAAGACATATATAGATAACAAATTGATTATGCTGACTCTGTAAAAGATTCGGTGTAATCATTGTCCGTAAACATAATATGATAAAAATGAATTAACTACTTCTGACTTTTTAACATTAGTAGTAAACACTTACTCCTAAAATAATAATTTTTAATAAATATAGTAATAAATGAATCACTGCTGAGTTTTAACAATTTGTGTAATACACTTACTGTCCTAAGACATATATAGTAAATAAATGAATCACTGCTGAGTTTTAACAATTTGTGTAATACACTTACTGTCCTAAGACATATATATTAAATAAATGAATCACTGCTGAGTTTTAACAATTTGTGTAATACACTTACTGTCCTAAGACATATATAGTAAATAAATGAATCACTGCTGAGTTTTAACAATTTGTGTAATACACTTACTGTCCTAAGACATATATAGTAAATAAATGAATCACATCTGAGTTGTAACAATTTGTGTAATACACTTACTGTCCTAAGACATATATATTAAATAAATGAATCACTGCTGAGTTTTAACAATTTGTGTAATACACTTACTGTCCTAAGACATATATAGTAAATAAATGAATCACTGCTGAGCTATAACAATTTGTGTAATACACTTACTGTCCTAAGACATAAATAGTAAATAAATGAATCACTGCTGAGCTGTAACAATTTGTGTAATACACTTACTGTCCTAAGACATATATATTAAATAAATGAATCACTGCTGAGTTTTAACAATTTGTGTAATACACTTACTGTCCTAAGACATATATAGTAAATAAATGAATCACTGCTGAGTTGTAACAGGTTGGGTAAATACACTTACTGTCCTAAGACATATATATTAAATAAATGAATCACTGCTGAGCTGTAACAATTTGTGTAATACACTTACTGTCCTAAGACATATATAGTAAATAAATGAATCACTGCTGAGTTGTAACAATTTGTGTAATACACTTACTGTCCTAAGACATATATATTAAATAAATGAATCACTGCTGAGCTGTAACAATTTGTGTAATACACTTACTGTCCTAAGACATATATATTAAATAAATGAATCACTGCTGAGCTGTAACAATTTTTTTAATACACTTACTGTTCTAAGACATATATAGTAAATAAATGAATCACTGCTGAGTTGTAACAAGTTGGGTAAATAGTACAGTAAGAGACTGTCCTAAGGCATATATATAGTAAGGTCTCCTTAATTTATCATAAAAAATCAAAAGTTTTGAAATCGTTAGGTTTTAACGCAAAATCTACCCTATAGTTTGTACGCACGTGTATTTCGTTTAAGTCACGTTTATGGTTTCCACGTTAAATGACCGTCACCTCAATGGTAATCATGATCATAATTCACCCATTACAGTATATTTGTCTATAATTGTTCATATATTTTGTAATATCTTAGTACAATATTATGATTTATGAAACAAAGCTAAAAAGTAGTGATTTTCATTCTAACTTTCTACAGTGCTAAAATTAAGAAACTATAGAGTGTTAACGTTTGATAACATTTCTAAATTTATTTGTCATATTTTTATTGAATAATGCTCTAACTTTTATAATCAGTACTATCATTATTTCCAAAATGATTTTCAATATTAATAAAATATTTCTTAGCTTAGTAGACAAATAAATATAAAATACTTTGATAAGTCTGGTAAATCCTAGAAATTCTACAAATTGTTTGACGGTTACTTCCCTTAAAATAATGTATTGTTAAAAAAACTTACGTTTTAGCTTAAACATTGGTTAGCTTAAACTTGTCATTTGCCATTGGGGCTATTAATTATTGACACTCCTAAGGAATAGTTGGACTCTGTAACAATGACTACATTCACAATGCTATACTCCTCTCACTGATTAAAAATCTGGATTCACCAAAATCTTGACGATCGATGTCTTGAAATAAATAACTAAAACGTATATTGGATAGGTTCAATGAAGTAATCAGTTTTTCAAATCTAAGATACGTATTGTTAATTATTCAATCAGTACGTTGTAATACATTATCAAGGTTAAATAAAATTTAAATAAACGGCTGTGATAATTATTCTATAAAACAAATGAACTGTACATTTTTATGATATAAAGTTAAAGTACAAAAACTAATCGTGTACTGGAACCTTAAATACTAATACAAATGCCAGTCAAATGTTAAGGGCAAATCCCAGTTTGAATACTTTTAAAATAAAATAATATAATGGTTATAAATATACATCCGATTTAGGAAGCTGAAATTTCTGTTTTTCAAAAATATTTCTGTTAGCAAGACTAGAAATATTATTAAAAAAATAAAAAAACTCTAACCCCCCCCCCCCCGCTCCTTGGATATAAGTAGTAAGCTTCGGAAACATATAATACAGAAGTACTGTGAAGATAATCTGAATTTTATGGGAGGAAAATGAAGAATTAGATGAATTAAGATTTACAAATATGCACTGTACTATATTTTATGTCATTACACTATCTTTTATTTTTATTTAGTATATATAAGTATATCGGAACACCACTGTTTTTATTGCTGTAACATAATTTTAAAATAACAGATCCATAATAAATCTTTGAATTTCAAAAAACAATTACAACAAACATCAATTTTTACATATTAAAGTAAACAGGAGAAAACCAACAACATAAAAAGAAAAATGTATAATTTACACGTTCAAAAAATGTGAAGGAAGACTTTAGAGCAACCCGTTTACCCAAGCATGTCACGAGGTTTTGCTAAATTATGCCCCAGCTTGTATAATTTATGAGTGTACGGAGGGATAAAATCACAAAATTTGAATATTGTCTATCAAGCAGAAAACCTGTATAAAACGTTCTGAAACCTCTGGCTACATATATATTCCGTCATCTGGTCACAATGACAGTTTTGTTTTTAATTTAACAGCTGATAATATTTTGGTTCTTAGTTTTAAAAATTGCTTACCATCTTCCTCTCTCCAAATCAATTGAAAATAGTCCTCCCACCCACTCAATGGGTCTTTTCTAATACGTCCCCGCACTATCAACTGATTTTCTATAGCCACCAAGTGCTAATTTTCATTCAGTATTACATAATATGACTGTAATGAGTGAGCCGGTGGCCAAGTGGTCTAAGGTATCAGGACTTTGAGCTTGGGCTAGAGATAGCGCTGGTTCGAATCCGGCTTAGACTGGAAGATTTATTAGTAATATTCTCCTTCTACTGTACTGGGTTCACCATCTGTCTGAATAAGTTCCTCACACAGACAAGTCTATGAAGAATGGGCAGAAGAGGAAGGAGGATCGGCCTCGCCTTTACAAAAAAAAAATAAAATAAATAAAAAAAAAAATAATAATAATAATAAAATTTTATTATTACAGGCAGCGAAGTATTCGTGATAAGTTTACGTGATCAGCTAGAGTAGCATACGTGATCAACGTTGGTAGCACACGTGATCAGCTTGGGAGCAACCGTGATCAGCTTGTTAGCACCCGTTATCAGCTTGGGAGCAACCGTAATCAGCTAGAGTAGCATACGTGATCAACGTTGGTAGCACACGTGATCAGCTTGGGAGCAACCGTGATCAGCTTGTTAGCACCCGTTATCAGCTTGGGAGCAACCGTGATCAGCTTGTTAGCACACGTGATCAGCTTGGGAGCAACCGTGATCAGCTTGTTAGCACACGTGATCAGCTTGGGAGCAACCGTGATCAGCTAGAGTAGCATACGTGATCAACGTTGGTAGCACACGTGATCAGCTTGGGAGCAACCGTGATCAGCTAGAGTAGCATACGTGATTAACGTTGGTAGCACCCATGATCAGCTTGAGTTAGGTTAGGTTTAGGTTAGGTTATGATACACTGTTTTTCGATCTTGGTGGCTATTGAAAATGCAGGGCCATATTAGAAAATACCCCACTCAATCACTACAAAAGACTTGAAAGATCCTCTAACCCACCTTACTACCATTTCGCGGTACTATCTATTCATTCTACAAGCTCTCTACTCCCATTTTATGTGCACAAATCGTTTCCTACCCACCGTCCCCTCCCGCCTCTAAAGTTCACAAGACGTCTGGTGGGGTAAATAACAGATTTAATGTGAATAACCAGCAACACTAACCAGTGTGATCTTTGTTTCTAACTAAGGCCAACTGTTCCTTAGGAATGGCTACCCAATAGCCAAGTGAACTGAAAATCTATATCTGATCGTGGTATTTGAACCACGTTTTATTGGTTTAACTGAAAACTACTTATTTTTAGGATAAATTATTTTATAACCATATGATTAATTAAACAGATATAAAACAAACTTAAATGTTAAGATATTGAAATTTACTAACGCGAATTAAATGTAATGTTGTGTATTTTAAAATCAATATGGGTATATTATAATAGGACAAGACTTATGAATTTTTTATTTTCTGTAAAAAATTAGTTATTTTCTATGATTTATAAAGATGGTTATTATAAGGCTAGTAACCATTTCATTAACGACACAGCAACCAAATCAATGGAGAAACTGCCAAGAACAAATTTATTTGACAATTTACTTTATGCCTGTACTTTAGTTGTTTTTTATTTTATTAATATTGTTTTATTCTCAATTATCTCTAAGTTCCAATCAGATCCATCTCTCAATCTGGTCTCTCTAAAATTGTACAGAGGTGTTCGTGATAGTGATTATTTCATTATGAAAATGGAAACGTTTTAAATCATGTTCATGTTTATTTTAACGAATTTCAACATTTAAAACTTTATTTGAATAAACTAATATTCTCTTCTCAAATCAGCTTATTGTAGTTATTTCGTGATGTCCTTTTAACGATATAATACTAAGGATATATTCCTTCAACTTGGAAAAAATACTAAGACAATTTTTTTAGCTGTGACTAAAAGGTCTAGGCTGCTTCCTGCATAAAATATATATGTTTTTTAATATGTAAAAAATAAAATATGTAAAAAATAAAAAAACAATAAGTTTGTATAATTATTGGGAAAATCCCTCAGTTGGAATGAATACATGCAAAATATCTGGTTTTATTTTATAACATATAATTCTTACTTAGTTTTTTAAGTAGTAGTAAGCAGATCTGTTTAAATAAATACTGCTTACATGCTTTTATAAATTATGAACATAAATAATAATCCAAATCGTATTTGGTGTATCTACTAGAAGCGCCTAAACATTCAGGGTAACAGAAAAACTTGGTTAACAAAAATTAATTTTAATTATTGCACAACAATTACTTAAAACTATACAACAAATTTTGAATTTTAATGTACACAAGTGTTGAGTGAAAATGTAGAGTAAGAGGCAGAAATAGAAGTTGAAAAATGAAAGACGCCTTTGAAGAAGTTGGTCTCAGTAGCAGCTTACCACCACCCTGAAAAGAAAACGTTTTAGTAAAAAATAATAAATATAAATTTTTTACGTGTTTAAAGTGAAACTAAAAACATACAAAGAATAACATTTCAGTGTACAACCATTATTGTTGATCAGAAACCGCCAACCGTACCTCAGTCAGTTATTGAGTCCCTTTAAGTCATTGTGAAAGCACTGTAACTAGACTTGTTAATGAAGGTTTTGTTAAGAAACGTTGGTAAAAGGGATAAAGTCAGAATATAAGTGTGTTATTCTCTTTGAACCCAACTTTGCAAACGAAGTTACTCATTGAAAATTTCACTTTGTTCAACATAAAATTCTGTAAGTCTTTGTGAAATGTTTAAATACTTTTGCATTAGTTACTTCCCAACTGACTTGGTATTTTATTATTGAATCGAAATGAATTTAGCATAAAATAATGTGTGAAACTAAAATAGGTTTATATTTTGTTGATTATTCCTATTTAAAGAAATAAGTAATGTTTTTTATTTTTTTTATACAAGCGATTTTCAGTTAAAATTAGTTGTTTTTAATATAACTGAAGTCATAAATGATACAATGACTTAATATTATTTTACCATACTGTATTCTGATTTGTGTAATATCTTTCTTTTTTTACAAAATTTTGTTATAATTGTACAATAGTACCATTAAAAACTGCGTTTGAAAAATAGTGTCATGATAAGGCTACGTCATCTTGGGGAATTACAAAGCTAAACAACCAACAACTTTCTGAGTATTGAAAAGATGTTTCGAATATGTAAACTTAAAATTGAATTATTGTTCATTTTTTCTTCTTTGAGTTATTTATTGGAGAAATTGTTTATACATTATCATTCATAAATTATTTCATTTGAAAAATTCTAATTGATTATTACGTCTCCTTCATAATTAAAAAAAAATTTATTGTAGAACAAGTAAATCATAACACAACTACTTTTTTCAACTCTCCTTGTCAGATCACATGGGCCTGCAGGCCTATGCGTCAACTGTATTCAATGAGTAAAGTATCGACCTTCAGCTCAGCTGGGGATTCGAACCTTCAATATTGCCCTCCGCAGCCCAAAGCCACCAGGCTAGCAATGGCATAGTAAATTTAAGTTAAAAGATATTCAAGTACAGAAAGGAACATCATGATGGTGACCGATATGTTTAAACTATTACCATATCACACCAGAAAAGGTCAAAAAGGAATCCCATTTATGGACTTTACGAATTCTGGTCTGAAGATGGTAAACGTGCTTCACGATATCAATCAGGTTAATATTGAGCTTTCCTGTATTTATATTTTATTATTATTGTGTTTTGTGACGTTGATTTAATTTTCTACCAATATAATATGGTATTTAATTAAGTAGTGTACTTTTTAATACTATATGATGGATATATTAACTTTTATCTGTATTGCAAATCAAACGATTTATAAATTGTGCAATTCCAAATATAGAATGAGTGTTTACCTTAATACTGTTTGACATTCTATTATTAAAGTATTTATATTTGTTCATAACTACTTTAATAAAATATAACTACTTAATAATTACGACATATCTCAATAACTCTCTTATCACTCTAATATTAAAAAAGAACAAAATTAAAAAAGTATTATAACAAAAGAAAATCCAAAGTTAAGGAAGTTTTACTAAGTTACTTTCACCACAGTTATTATTGTAATGTCCTGGACTCCTGCCAAGTAATGAAAAACACAACTACATAACCATTGCCGTTTGTAGGACTGTGTCATTCTTGCCCTCCCAATAGTCCTAGAAAGTAAAACCTTACACAACAAGACCCATTGTTACTCCTAACAGTGGTAATGGTGTGACTAAACTACTTTTTTCTTCGTTTCGTTATTTTCCATTAAAGTTACGTTATTTTCTAGTATTATTAGTAGCTAACTAATTTGGATCAAAAGACTAAAGAAAGATATATCACTCACCTTTGCCACCAAATCCTCCACCACCACCTCCTTTGCCTCCGCCTCCTCCATAACCACCACCTCCGTGTCCACCACCTCCGTATCCACCACCTCCGTGTCCTCCACCACCACCACCTCCGTGTCCGCCACCACCACCGCCTCCGTATCCACCACCACCTCCATGTCCACCTCCAAGAGTGATGATCTTAATAATTGTTGGTCCACCTCCTCCGTATCCACCACCTCCGTGTCCACCACCACCACCTCCTCCATGGCCACCACCACCACCGTATCCTCCACCTCCGTGGCCTCCACCACCTCCTCCATGGCCGCCACCACCGTATCCTCCACCTCCATGACCTCCACCACCTCCTCCATGACCGCCGCCACCGTATCCTCCGCCACCGCCTCCGTGGCCACCACCACCGTATCCTCCACCTCCATGGCCGCCACCACCACCTCCTCCGTGACCACCACCGCCGTATCCTCCTCCTCCGTGGCCTCCTCCTCCACCACCGTATATCCAACCTATAGGACATAAAACAGTTATAATGGTTTTGATAATTGTATAAAAGACTATACAATTTATTTCAATAAATTACGTTACAATTATAAAGGCAAAAACGTAAGCAATTAGATAAAATTTGAGTAGATATAGGGATGAAATAAATTGAAATGATTAATTAATGTCTGTACCGAATATACGTTGATACTCATAGTCATATACTAGTAATTATTAGACCATAACTAAACAAACGTTCGTATCTTTAAGTAATAGAAGTTTATGTATACTTTTATACTGTTTACTTCATTACATTTTGAGTTTGAAATATTTTAATTTAATGTAATATTGTTATCTCTTAAAATCATATTAGATCAAATTTACTTGAACATTAAAACCAACCACAGAATCGGCATAACAAAAAGAACACAAACGGAGAGCGGGAATTCTAAATTCCATTTATTTTGTTGAAAATTATTTAGTGAGACCTGTCGTCATAAAATTTCACGTAGATGGAGTAGACGATGTTAAAGTAAAACAAGATAGGACCATATCGTACTCTGAACACAAACAGAATGATTAATGGTGATAGATATTGGTGGGAAACCACGTTAATGTATGTTTTGCACAATATGTTACCATTGTACATCTATGAAATACGTCAAATATTTCAAAGACGAAGTATTTTATTTGTACAGTGTTGTGAGGACAATGTACAGTTTTGTGTGCCTCTTTAAACTTATACTCACTGACAAAGTGCTCCAGTCCTTGTTACTATTAAAAACTAAAAAGTAATAAGTTTTTATTAAAATTAATATTATTTAGTTTAACCAATTGTAATGTCAAACAAACGTTATAATGTTGTTGACTTCTAAAATAAAGAGATTAGAAACCAATGATTTATTTTAAGAAATCAGTGTTTTTAGAAAACATTTATATTTTGCATGAACTTATGTAAATGTAGTAAATTTAACTTGTATTACTTTATATATATACAAAAAATGATAAACAATTTGAACCTACAAACATGTTAAACTACATTATGTTAAGTTAGGTTGGCCTTAAGATTATATGAATATTCTATTATAAATTGCGCTTCACTTATTCGTCTTTTTGTTGAAGGGATCATTGTTCTCTTTCAATATGAAGAGTCCCGGGGGAAATGTGCTTTGTCCTCTTTCAGAAAGTTGTCAGTACGTGAAATTGAAAATTATAAACTCATTACTAATAACATTTATTATTGAAAACAATATAACTATGACAAAAAGGTTCTCTTATTACCATATATTTTATATTATTAATTTTATAAAAATAAATTTAATATCCATTATTAAAAAATGAATGACTATGACCAATTACTAAAAAATTGCAGACGAAAACGTACTTTGTCCGGATAGAAATAGGCCTATCAACATAGAGGCTAATAATGTCAGGAAAATGAAAAGAATCAAACGTTACACAACTTAACTCATGATATGCGTGAATATAGATGGATTATAATTGTACATTTCCTTCCGTTGAGTGACGGTGGTTATGCACAGCACTCTGGATGTCCTCTAACTGATAGTATGAATCAAATTGAGTTAACTGGCTGGAACAGTTGCTATACTAAAAAATTACCTCGGAGATCACCAAAACTTTAAACTATTCTGAATATAAATCAAATAATATTAAGTACACAAAAAGTTTGAAATATTCATCTTTATGTTTCCTTATAGTTGGAAGTAAAAAATGTCTTAAATTATTGCATTGAAGGAGTATGTAAATATTTTGTATTTAGATTACTTTACAAAAGCTGAAGTACAACCGACCTATTCACATACTGGGAAATGTATTGCATTTAAGAAATTCTTTTCATAAAAACGTAATAATCTAAGATATAACAAATAAATATACTGATATATCATATAGCAATATTTTAATTGTTAATTGTTAAAATCATGAACAGCTAGTCATACTCTTAGAATGAACATTGTATCATATGCTCGTATCCTTTAACTTACATTCATAGCAAATATGAATTTTTATTATGTAATCAGCATGTATTAACGTTTTATGTTTTTTAGTATTGTCAAAAAGATCATTTAGTTCAAATGGATTTTACGCAACTAAAATAATATTGCTTTTTATGTACTTTGTTCATCTGTTCATAGTGATTATGTTTAAAATTAAATTAGGTTTATGAAAACCTAATACAGTTCATATCAGTATCATAATTCCGGAATTTAATTTCCGTTAAAAATCTAAATGTAAGTTTGCCCTATTCGTAAAATTACCATAGTACAATATACCATAGTACCATATACCATAGTACAATATACCATAGTACAATATACCATAGTTCCATATACCATAGTACAAAATACCATAGTACAATATACCATAGTACCATATACCATAGTACAATATACCATAGTAAAATATACCATAGTACCATATACCATAGTACAATATACCATAGTAGCATATACCATAGTACAATATACCATAGTACCATATACCATAGTACCATATACCATAGTACAATATAGCATAGTACAAAATACCATAGTACCATATGCCATAGTACAATATACCATAGTACCATATACCATAGTACAATATACCATAGTACCATATACCATAGTACAATATACCATAGTACAATATACCATAGTACCATATACCATAGTACCATATACCATAGTACAATATACCATAGTACAATATACCATAGTACCATATACCATAGTACAATATACCATAGTACCATGTACCATAGTACAATATACCATGGTAAAATATACCATAGTACCATATACCATAGTACAATATAGCATAGTACAATATACCATAGTACCATATGCCATAGTACAATATACCATAGTACCATATACCATAGTACAATATACCATAGTACCATATACCATAGTACAATATACCATAGTACAATATACCATAGTACCATATACCATAGTACAATATACCATAGTACAATATACCATAGTACCATATACCATAGTACAATATACCATAGTACCATATACCATAGTACAATATACCATGGTAAAATATACCATAGTACCATATACCATAGTACAATATAGCATAGTACAATATACCATAGTACCATATACCATAGTACAATATACCATAGTACCATATACCATAGTACAATATACCATAGTACAATATACCATAGTAGCATATACCATAGTACAATATAGCATAGTACAATATACCATAGTACAATATACCATAGTAACATCTTGTAAGCATTTAATACATTTTTTTTATATAGTTAAATTGACGATTTTCTTTGCCTTTTTACCAAGATTATTAAGTGTAAATAAAACGAAACCAGTAAATAATTACAAGTTATTCCATCTTCGTGATTTTAAGCACCACTCAATCTATAGAAAATTTATGAGTATCAAAAATATGTATTGTTCTATAAATGTTGAAATTATGAAGAAACTGTATTTTTTATCTACAGTCATTTTTGGTACATGACAAAAATATACATACTGTATACTTTAACGTATGACGAAAATATGCTTAAATTTAAACTAACTCTTTACTTAAGGTCTCCTCGATAGTTTATAAAATGATTGTTACCATTGACTCTATACAAAATAGTATTTTATTGATTTATCTTATAGACAGCTGAATGTTTCACATTGCAGAAATCTGATTTGTAATCCAATTGTATTCTTATATCACTATCTATATATGATTGGTCCTAGAGTGGTTTATTGAATACAATTAGGATTATATGTAAATTTTGTCAGATACGTTCGTTCAAAATATATTTATATTTAATTTTAATAATCTCTTATTCATAGCACGTCCGTTTATTTTAATTAACTCGTTTGATAAAAATTGGGATGTTAATTATTAGTTTTATTTTGCACTGGCGTATATTTTTTTCTCACAAATTGTACAAATAAAATTATACATAGGAATGCATTAAATTACATTATCTTTACCTTATAAATGTTATTAAAGTGTACTGTACTTACCGGCATCAATGTCCGAGACTGCCACCAGGAGCAGCACAGTCAGACACGCGAACTGAAGCACACAATCAAGTATTAAAACAGCTGGTATTTATGACACTACAAAGGGATGCTTAGTGCATTAATATTGCAACGTACTCGTACTAAACGTCAAGCCCCACACACAACATTTACATGTAACTTTTCTGCCATGTTGAAAGAAATTTACAAATAAATACGAATATCTCAATCGAACATATTGTATGTATTATAGAATATCTTAACTAAATGAATTAATTAATGCTTACATTAAATTATTATATTTGAAAGTGTAACTTGGTTAATAATATTCGCTAACTTCAGGTTGTACAATTTATTAAAACCTATTACATTTGTTTTAATCACCAATTTTACAAAAAACTAATCTATAAACAATGAGGTCGATATAGTTTGTTCACCACTGGTATAATCATTTCAAACGCCACCCTGACTTAGTTATTGAATACGTGTTTAAAAAAGTCAGGGTAGTGTTTTTAAACACACATGAAATTTGAAACTACATTCATCTAAGGTTGATGCTTCAATCAATATCATTCGGCAATTTTTATTAGTTGAAAACATGTGTTACCCATGTTACATGTTTTATTTCTGTTTATTATCATGTCCTATCTTTTGGAATTAAGTTGAGTATAATCTCATAACTAACTTAAATAAAAGTTTTAATTAAATACACCTATTTTAAATTACTTTTATCTATTTTATTTATTTCTCAAGTTTCCTCTGGTATGAGGAAGTGAAACGTGGTTTACCGTAATCAATCACTTAATATTTGCACATGTTGTACTTATATATCAGTAAATTTAAGTTGTGTGACGCTCCCTTGTGTTGTTTATTTATTTGAATTGACTAACATAAATCTTTGAACATAACCATGTACATAAGTAACTTACTCTATTGCCTTAAAAAACTTTTAATGGATGGAATGTTGTGGTTTCCAAACGAAAGATAATATTAAGTTGATATAGAATAAAATAACGTTTACTAGGTCTAATTAGTACCACCCCTCCAACCACATATAAATTTTTAATTTATCTTCAAATGAAACGCAAAATTCTCCTTTTGTCTACATTTAAATTAAATTTTAGTGATTTATGTATCAATCCAGACATTGATTTTCTAAACAGAGCATTTAAAAAACACAAATTAAAATCACATTTTTACTGGTTTATTTTATTTAGTTCAACTTATTTACTGGTATTTGAACTGCACTTTGTACTGTAAGACGAAATAAACCAATATTTGAGAAATTTCAGAATTCAAAAATACGAGTACTTATATACACTAATTCTTTTTATCAATTTTTTTAATGTTCCTCAGTTCCGATAATTATTATTTATATAGTTTAGTGGCTTATCTTGGCTATACATGGTAATATATTTTTGTACAGTTACTAAAATACTATTATTGTTATTCAAATAAAATTATGCATATTTATTGCTGTTTTGTAACATAGTATATACGATTAAATTAATTTCTTTGAAGAAAATTTTTTTATAACTGATAAACCAATATTGTTTTAATAACAAAGAAGTATAATCACTGTAAAGAGATTTAATAAATAATGTATGTATATATATACTAACATTATAACTACTACATTGTATATATACATACTAAATTAGTTATAAATAATATAACTAATTTAGTTTTTAAAACCATGATTATCTTTATCTATTTATTATTATATTTTAATGAACCATTTATAATTAAAAATTTTATGAAAATATAAATATATTATTCGTATTCTTAAAATACTATACCTAAACAAAATGATCACATCGTATCTTAACAAACTACTTCCTATTCAACATTTCATATAGAACAGAGTAACTTTTATTTTACCAATGTTCTAAATTATATTCACTATGTTCTATAAGTAATGTATTTGTATTATATTTCCTTATAATAACATTTATCACTTGGTTATTTATGTAGGTATACGTTCTTCAATAACACCACCTACAATTCCAGGGCCTTCACATGTATAAAATACCACGGCCATCACATTTATACAATGCTAGGGCCATCACATGTATACAATACCACGGCCATCACATTTATACAATGCTAGGGCCATCACATGTATACAATACCACGGCCATCATATTTATACAATGCCACGGCCATCACTTTTATACAATGCCAGGGCCTTCACATGTATACCATATCACTGAAAATGTTTGTTTTATTTAATTTTAACCTTAGATCGAGATTTTGAAACAGGTAAATGACTTTGAACGTTTTAACTTGAAATGAATGCAATGCAATTGAACGTTACACGACACAAATTTATTATTGCGTAAGTACAAAATATACGAATGTTACAGTGATAGGTTCGGCAAACAACATTTACATTCATCAGACTAAAAGGATTCACAATATATCCCTCAATATAACACTTGTATGTCGTACTTATATATTACTATACTAATATTTGTGTGATGTGTGCCGTTCGCTTGATTCGTATTTCTACTAACACGTAATATGCAACAAATATTTGAAAAAAGTGACAAATTACGTGAAATTCTTGTTGAAATGTGCTAAATAATGTACCTGAATTGAAGCTTGCACCTAGATATACACACACATATATTAAAAAAAGGTATACACATGTTATAAAAAGCATTATGAATAAGTGTATAAAATGATGCCTCACTGAATACTATTATGTTAACTAACTCTACAGCACGAACGGTATGTATCTATCCATTTTAGCACTGCTCCCTCACTGAGTACAACACTACACTCCCTACCTTCATGGTGCCGCGTGTTGTGGAACGCCTGCCTGTGTTCCCGGTTTCCCCAGTCCAGACTTATATCTGGGAAAACTCCTGCTGGAGGGGGGTGAGCGGAACTCGTGGAAAGGTTGTCACTTATCCTAAATGGACTTTGTGTACATATTACACAACTGTCCTTCATCGTTTTAGATATCTCAATGAATTAGAGAACCTGTGAAGTGTCAAATTTTACACCTTTATATTTGAATAGTTTCGTAAGATTAAAATTGATTTGTTCAGAAAGACAACTGTTACTTAAACGTTTGAATAATTGAGTTGGGTTTCAAAACAGTTATAATTAACTAGAACTGTTTTTTTTTTATTTATTTATTTATTTTTTTTTATGTCAATGGGTTTTTCCCAAGCCTCAGAAAGATAGAGAGATTATATAATTATAGCAGACTACCAAGAAGAACGATAACCTTGAAATCAGATAGATCTAGAAGTTGTTAAACATTTGTTTTATAATCTCTTCTTTTTTGTTAAATTATTCATGTATCGGTTAATTACTTACATTGCTACTAAAAACATATTATTTTTTAATATAACAAAAAAAATATACTGTTCACACATTTCTAATTCAACTAACAAAATAATAATCTTTGCTTTCTTTATTCTACTTATTCTCTTTTCTTTAGCTCGAAAACTTAACATCTGCTTAAACATATTTCAATAATTTCTTTAAGCTTTGCCCTAATCCTAGTTTAAAAAATTTGTCTGATTTTCCAAGTTGAACGTGATTTCAGTGTGAATTATTATTATATTTTTTTCAAATGTATATATCCGGTACATACCTTAAGTCTATGGATAATAATATAATAATATCCTAATAACAGAAAACTTTGTTTTGTTTCTATAACACTTGAAACCTTCAAGTTTGTTTATTTCACTTTGTCAAACCTTTTTAAAATATATATATATATATATATATATATATATATATATATATATATTACAAAATAAATAAATGAAAATAACTTATCACATAATTAAACCACATAAGATGGATAGTTGGTCCATATACATGTATACTTGTATATCACTCAGGTTTGAGGCTATATAACTGTGTAAGGTAAACAAGGCATTTACATTTTAAACTTGTATTGCTAATTTAAATTGTTTTGTTGCAAGATCTCGTTTAAATGTTTCCTTTGTTGCATTACAAAGTAAAATAACATTTGTTATATAGTATAATGAAACCTCGACGTATGCTATGTATATTTTAATGACAATAAACATGTTTTATTATTAGTAGTAGTAGTAGTACTCACATTATATTATCCACAAAGTTTTATGTAATGCTAGAAAGTTATATTGAATGAATAACCTAATGTTATTATTGTTTAACTCTTTGTATACAATACTTGTTTAAAACCTTAGTCAATCCACTGATACTTATAGGGATTGGTTCTAAATTTACATTAAACTGTGCTTTAAAGGTTCTATATAGTTAATGTATTGATAACATCAAAATACCCATAAACATAAAAATAATAGATACGATAATAAGCGTGAGACTAGTGACTAGGGAACTCGTAAACTCTCAATAAGCTATTTTTATTAAATTCTACTTGCAATAGCAAATTTAACTATAATATATAACGAGTAATTTGCAATATATTATTCGTATATAAAGTTGGCTAGAAGAAAAACCTGTAATTATTAAAAATATGATTGTATTCAAATAAATATAAAAGAAAATACAACAGACTTGAATATATATTGACATAGAGCAATTTCATACGTCATAGATGCAGTCTATATCCAATTAATGGTGCTCTTTACGTTTTATATTTAATTTTACCCGTTCAGCTTAATGCGATTAATTATCAACCTTATTTAAATTAACAATGCCGATATATTTAACATAATTAATATGAAATATTACGTCATACAAATCACCAACTGATGTTCATATTTTTTAATTGTAATCAATCACAGTAAAGTAGCTCAGCTAAATAATGTTATTCGAATTAAATTATGACTTCAAGATTTTCTTGATTTTAAAATTGATATTTTGATAAATTTCTTCGATTTTGCAACAAGCAAACTCTTAATCAATGAGCAGCCCGCATAAACGTTCTTGAAGGAAATGCTTGCTAACTCTTGTCATGGCTGGAGTTTAGCTTCACATTACGGCTAAAAAACTAAATATAAATTAAATTAGTGATGTTATTTTATAAAATTGCGTATGTTAAAGTTACATACATGCCCTATATTTTCCATACTTTCAAACCAAATAATGATACTGTTGTACGTGTATATGTGGGAGGGAGGGCTTGTAAGTTGAACTATCCTTAGAACGTTTGGACCCCATGGTGGCCACTGTTATATTATTGGTAATGCCAGTTGTTCCTGTAGTTTCTCTTAGTTGTTCATTCACGCATTTGACGTCCAATATGACATAACAAACACGAACCGTACATTGAAATGCTGTAGCCCCCTGACAGAAAGGCCGTAGTCTGCAGTGCCATAGGGCAGTTGAATCCCAAACTACAGCGGTGGCTTTGTAGTTTGGGAAAAGACCACCTTAGAGCAAGTTACAATCAAAACAATCAATTTAAAGTATTGTATGTATCCCTGGAACCATTCAATTGAACAAAAACTTGTAAAATCACGTTTATGAAATTATTTTTAAAGAAGATAATTCTATTTTTGATTTCTAAAACGCTGAAGATGGAGTATTGACCGAAACTTGTAGATGGGAACTAATCCACATTGCATCTCTTTGACAGTTATTTTACCTTTTTAGTCTAAAACAATCCACCCGTGCTTGTATGGGTGGGTGGGTGGGTCAGTAACACCGTGCTTGTATGGGTGGGTCGGTGGGTTAGTAACACCGTGCTTGTATGGGTGGGCGGGTGGGTTAGTAACACCGTGCTTGTATGGGTGGGCGGGTGGGTTAGTAACACCGTGCTTGTATGGGTGGGCGGGTGGGTCAGTAACACCCAAAACCAATACCAAAACAAGTCATATATAAGGATAAGAAAACTTGTCTAGTTGCTTATTTAAATTATTAAGTTGTCAAAAATCACAAAAATTGGCAAAGTTGATCACACTTGTTATACTCTATAGGACTTTGTAGCAATCACCTGTCGGTCAGCTGAAGGCAAATGACACGTCACCTTGATGGCCGGGTACCGACCCCGACAGTCCATGTCGTCATACTGGGGTCCTGCAGTCTAGCGGCAACTTGCCCTTCACACACACAATACGTCCTGCCTTCTCTAAATATGTTTATTCCGTCACCAATCGGTCCCATTCGGCACGTTCCGTTCCACCTTTTTGGGAAAATCCGTGCTAAATCAAACGGTTGTGCTCGGTCCTAAAACGGCGCTTATCTCTGTTAACACAAGGTTAAGAAACAAAACTGTACAGCATAGATTGAATTTAAAAATTATTGCTGTGGAAGATAAAAAGATACAAATCATAGTTGATTGTATTAATTTTTTGTAAATGTTGTTATTTATTTTCTAATAGTTATACTAACTAAAGGAAACGGTGGAACTAATTTAAATATATGTATATTTTAAATAGAATTTCCGACTTTTTATAATGTTTAATATGTCTGGCTATTAAGATATTGTGTCAACTTTTGATACAACTGAAATATTATTAATTTGTGTTCAATTGATTAGTTAAAATGGAATATGTACCAAATATGAAACAAAATGGGTATTTTAAAAAGAATGAGCTATATTTACAACATTTTTGTCAAAATTCTATCTTGGAGTCAAAAATTTTTATGACCTTTATTTTAGTCTTAGTAGAATTTATGAGGATCAATTTTAATGTCAGTTGACACAAACAATAAATATTTCAAAAATTTAGCCAGTAAGTAGTTAGATAAGGTTATATAAAATATTTATCAACTGTTTACAACAAGTTATACACGAAACTAAATTGTTGGTTTTGAGCTGAGTTATGGCCCTATAAGTTTATAAAGATTGATTTGTGCTGATCAGTATTGTTGATAAAATATGAATTAATAACTTAGATTACCAATTTTAAACAAAGAAAACCAATCCTGTAGGAATCCTACAGTCGAATTGATAACTTTTTTACTAAATTAGCAGAAAGACTGAATATCTATGACGGAGTAAAGTGTTGTGATGAAATGGCTGTGATCCCTGCTTGTTCTGTGATTTAACGGAAGAAAGGACCGTATTAAAAGTACAAGTGAAATAAAGAGTCAGAGTGTGGCTGTTCATCACTTTTTAGAAGAACAAGCTGTCTGTGTAGGTTCGTGAGTTACGGGATAGGACACCAGGAGTTCCGTTGAGTACAAAGAAAGACATTTATTATATAACAAGTACTATAGTTAAACAAGTGTATTAAATTAATATATGGATTCCGTTATTTTTAACAGGAAGTAATACGATACATTATTTGTAAGTTTAATAGCAACTGATCCAGAAGTTTTAGTTCTACGCCATTTTCAAAAATGTTTATTATTGAATACTTAGACAGCAATATTTTTCGAAAATAAATGTTAGTGTCCTAGGCACTGTTAGAGTCATTATCTACTGTCAGTAGTCAGTATCAACCTTCAGAGTCAACAGTCATTGTCAGAGTCAGTAGTTGCTGTTAGAGTAAGCGTTCCCTGTCAGTAATCATTTTTAGTGTCAGTAGTTACTGTTACAGCCAGTATTCACTGTCAGTAGTCTATGTTTGAGTTATTAGTCACTGTCAGAGTCAGTAGACACTGTCACAGTCAGTAGTCAATGTTAGAGTCAGTATCACTGTAAGTAGTTAGTAATCACTGTTAGAACCAGTATCCACTAACAGTAGTCATTAGTTACTAATAGAGTCAGTAGTCACAGTTAGAGTCAATAGTTAATAGTCACTGTCATAGTCAGTAGTCACTGTTAGAGTCAGTATCCACTAACAGTAGTCATTAGTTACTGTTAGAGTCAGTATTAACAGACAGTAGTAACTGTAACAGTCAGTATTCACTGTCAGTAGTCATTAGTCACTGTCATAGCCAGTCATAGTCAGAGTCAGTAGTTAATAGTTACTGTCATAGTCAGTAGTCACTGTCAGTAGTCATTAGTCACTGTCATAGCCAGTAGTCCTGTCATAGTCAGCAGTCACAGTTAGAGTCAGTAGTTAATAGTTACTGTCATAGTCAGTAGTCATTAGTAACTGTCATAGCCAGTAGTCCTGTCATAGTCAGCAGTCACAGTTAGAGTCAGTAGTTAATAGTTACTGTCATAGTCAGTAGTCACTGTTAGAGCCAGTGTTCACTGTCAGTATTCATTAGTCACTGTCAAAGTTAGTAATCACTGTCATAGTCAGTAGTCACTGTCATAGTTAGTAATCATTGTCATAGTCAGTAGACACAGTCACAGTCAGTAGTCAAATTTACAATCAGTTTTTACTGTCAGTAGTCTCTTTTTGAGTTATTAGTTACTGTTACAGTAAGTATTTACTGTCATAGTAAGTATTCACTGTCATAGTAAGTATTCACTGTCATAGTAAGTAGTCACTGTCATAGTTAGTAATCCCTGTCATAGTTAGTAGTCACTGTTAGAGTCAGTATTCGCTGTCATTAGTTATTAGTCACTTTCATAGTCAGTAGTCACTGTCATAGTCAGTAATCACTGTCATAGTCAGTAGTCACTGTCATAGTAATTAGTCACTTTCATAGTTAGTAATCACTGTCATAGTCAGTAGTCACTGTCATAGTTAATAATCACTGTCATTGTCAGTAGTCACTGTTAGAGCCAGTATTCGCTGTCAGTAGTTATTAGTCACTTTCATAGTCAGTAGTCACTGTCACAGTCAGTAGTCACTGTAATAGTTAGTAATCATTGTCAAAGTCAGTAGACACAGCCACAGTCAGTAGTCAAAATTAGAATCAGTTTTTACTGTCAGTAGTCTCTTTTTGAGTTATTAGTCACTGTTAGAGTAAGTATTTATTGTCATAGTCATTAGTCACTGTCATAGTAAGTAGTCACTGTCATAGGAATTATTCACTGTCATAGTAAGTATTCACTGTCATAGTAAGTAGTCACTGTCATAGTTAGTAATCATTGTCATAGTCAGTAGACACAGTCACAGTCAGTAGTCAAAATTAGAATCAGTTTTTACTGTCAGTAGTCTCTTTTTGAGTTATTAGTCACTGTTAGAGTAACTATTTACTGTCAGTAGTCTTTAGTTACTGTCATAGGCATTAGTCACTGTCATAGTAAGTATTCACTGTCATAGTAAGTAGTCACTGTCATAGTTAGTAATCCCTGTCATAGTTAGTAGTCACTGTTAGAGTCAGTATTCGCTGTCAGTAGTTATTAGTCACTGTCATAGTTAGTAGTCCCTATCATAGTTAGTAGTCACTGTCATAGTTAGTAATCCCTGTCATAGTTAGTAGTCACTGTTAGAGTCAGTATTCACTGTCAGTAGTTATTAGTCACTTTCATAGTCAGTAGTCACTGTCATAGTTAGTAATCACTGTCATAGTTAGTAGTCACTGTCATAGTTGTTAGTCACTTTCATAGTCAGTAGTCACTGTCATAGTCAGTAGCCACTGTCATAGTTATTAGTCACTGTCATAGTTATTAGTCACTTTCATAGTCAGTAGTCACTGTCGTAGTTAGTAGTCACTGTCATAGTTACTAGTCACTGTCATAGTTATTAGTCACTGTCATAGTCAGTAGTCACTGTCATAGTCAGTAGTCACTGTCATAGTTATTAGTAACTGAAATAGTTAGTAGTCACTGTCATAGTTATTAGTCACTGTCATAGTTAGTAGTCACTGTCATAGTCAGTAGTCACTGTCATAGTTATTAGTCACTGTCATAGTTATTAGTCACTTTCATAGTCAGTAGTCACTGTAATAGTTGGTAGTCACTGTTAGTTAGTAGTCACTGTCATAATTATTAGTCACTGTAATAGTTAGTAGTCACTGTCATAGTCAGTAGTCACTGTCATATTTATTAGTCACTGTCATAGTTAGTAGTCACTGTCATAGTTATTAGTCACTTTCATAGTCATTAGTCACTGTCATAGTTAGTAGTCACTGTCATACCTATTAGTCACTGTCATAGTCAGTAGTCACTGTCATAGTTAGTAGTCAATGTCATAGTTATTAGTCACTTTCATAGTCAGTAGTCACTATCATAGTTAGTAGTCACTGTCATAGTCAGTAGTCACTGTCATAGTTAATAGTCACTGTCATAGTTAGTAGTCACTGTCATAGTCAGTAGTCACTGTCATAGTCAGTAGTCACTGTCATAGTCAGTAGTCACTGTCATAGTTAGTAGTCACTGTCATAGTTATTAGTCACTTTCATAGTTAGTAGTCACTCTCATAGTCAGTAGTCACTGTCATAGTTACTAGTCACTGTCATAGTTATTAGTCACTTTCATAGTCAGTAGTCACTGTCATAGTTAGTAATCCCTGTCATAGTTAGTAGTCACTGTCATAGTTAGTAATCCCTGTCATAGTTATAAGTCACTTTCATAGTCAGTAGTCACTGTCATAGTTAGTAGTCACTGTCATAGTTATTAGTCACTGTCATAGTTAGTAGTCACTGTTATAGTTAGTAGTCCCTGTTATAGTTAGTAGTCACTGTCATAGTTAGTAGTCACTGTTAGAGTCAGTATTCGCTGTCAGTAGTTATTAGTCACTTTCATAGTCAGTAGTCACTTTCATAGTCAGTAGTCACTGTCATAGTTAGTAGTCACTGTCATAGTTAGTAGTCACTGTCATAGTTAGTAGTCACTGTTAGAGTCAGTATTCGCTGTCAGTAGTTATTAGTCACTTTCTTAGTCAGTAGTCACTGTCATAGTTAGTTATCCCTGTCATAGTTAGTAGTCACTGTCATAGTTAGTAATACCTGTCATAGGTAGTAGTCACTGTTAGTGTCAGTATTCGCTGTCAGTTGTTATTAGTCACTTTCATAGTCAGTAGTCACTGTCATAGTTAGTAGTCACTGTTAGAGTCAGTAGTCACTGTCATTAGTCAGCAGTTAGTAGAACATTTATTTGGAGTTAATTCTCTGATTGATCTTCCGTGAAATTTGGATGACGAGCTTAAAGGACTAACAGCATGGCAAAACTTTGTTAAGGAAAACAGTGCTTATAGAGAAGAATTTGTCGTTAGATACAGAACTTATTCTGTCCATATGTCATTTTTCACACTGCATTAATGTTAAAGACATTGTTAACCCCTCGGTGTAGGTAAGAAATTCAATTATTCACAGTTCAGCTTTATATATTTTTCAAATGTAGGCGTTCTTCAACACAAATAAACAAACATTGCTGCATTTTTCCCCTAAGAAGGAGAAAAAAGTGTTTGTAACTAATTTAGGCAATATTGAAAAATAATATTGATCTTATATTCAAAATAAAATCATACATTTGATCATGTTGGGGAAAAAGCAAAAATAATACTAACTGGAACACTTTAAGAGGTTTGTATTTATCTTACAATTAAATTTATATTTCTTTAAAACATAGGGCTCTGAAACTACTTACTGTGTTAGTATGTTGATAGTATAATTGCCTGAAATAATAATTTGAGTCAAGCTACAAAATTGGAGAAGTTTTCTGCAATACATCTTATATTAAATACAATATATATTATTTTTTTACATTAATAAGATATTTATTTGTATTGATCAGAAACAAATATTGAATATTATTACTATTTAAAAGAAAACCACCATAGCAATTATAAACACCAAAACTTAGAAATATCTCTCACCTCTGATGTCAGTTTTCAATCAGTTTAGAATAAATTTTCCTCCAACTTTTTTAGAGAAACTTTACTTGAATGGTTTTTAATGTATATATTTTGTAATAGTAGGCCTAGTGTGTATGGATTTGAACTTTTTAAAATAATTTTTAAAGTTGTTTTAGATTTTATAAACGTTTCTGGTAGTTTTACTTATTGCCTGGACCTTGCAGTTGACCCGGAAGGCTGTCGTGTGACGGGTTGACACACCACTGAAGGGTCATGACCCAGGGAGCCTAGTTGACTGGGTTCACCAGAGACAGTTTGCCATTTCACGCTTTCCGTTGCACAGTGTACTTTGCACGCTGCCAATGTTAACGCCATTGTCCACGCATGCACCGCACTCGATGGATATGTTGCTTTTTGTGCAAACCATATTGAAATAGTAAATGGCTTGTTTGATACACTCCTGACAAAGTAGAGAAAAAACTAATATATTGGACATTTGAATCATAAAAACCATTTTTATAAAAATATGGGTGAAGTGTTCATTTTAAAAAATGATGCATTGCAACTTGTTTTCATCTTCAAATTTCATCTGTTTTCATCAATGCCTGGTGGTAAATTTCCCATATATCAATGGGCTGCTGATTAGTTTTCTTAAATATTGGAGCTTTTAATCACGTTTGTTTTTGAAAAAGTTGTTTCATATTTAAAATAATACAAGAGCTTTTTATTTTCTTAAAAGAAGTTTCAAGGAGTAAAAAGTAAATAAATACATACATTACTAAATATATGAAGTTGTAATAGTTGTGAATATGAAAAAATATACTCTTTTTTTGAATTCTATAATATGGACTTTCACTCGCTATAATCACTCAGTTTTTATTTACCACTTCAACGGCACCGCCAATATACATTCTTATTAAAAGACAACTTAAATATCCTAATGGTTGGTTGTTGACCTAGAATAAATAGAAATACTATGAAAATAAATTTTTATGCCAATTTGATGAACAAAATTAAATTAAAAACACAAAACCTGCTGCAGAGCTATCCCAAAGTGTTGGTGTATCATCAAGTGTGTATTTTATTCGGTTTGTATAATCATATTAATGTAACACCATAGATTGAAGATACACTTTCATGTGCCATATTGTTTGATTATCAATTGGATAGTAATTTTTTATAACAGGTACACTGATACTGACCCACTCGCCCACACATACACGAAAAGTGGTATTGACTCAGATTCTCACCTATAATGTACACGCACAGTGATACTGACCCACTCGCCCACACATACATGGTCAGTGGTACTGACTAACCCCCCACATAAACACGTAAAGTGGTATTGACTCAGATTCTCGCCTATACTATTGACGCACAGTGATACTGACCCACTCGCCCACACATACACATAAAGTGGTATTGACTCAGATTCTCTCCTATACGCACAGTGATACTGACCCATTCGCCCACACATACATGGACAGTGGTACTGACTCACCCCCCACATAAACACGTAAAGCGGTATTGACCCATCCACACATACATGGACAGTGGTACTGACTCACACCCCCACATAAACACGTAAAGCAGTATTGACCTACCCACCCACATATACACGTGCAGTGGTATTGACCCATCCCGCTCATTCATACATGCATAGTAATATTAACCCACCTACACATATTCGTGTACAGGTTCAATACCACTATACATAATGAGAAGGTGGGTCGATACCACTGGCTATGTTTAGGTGAGTGGATGTGTCAATATCACTGTATCTATGCGAGGATGCGGGTGGTTTAATACCACTGCACGTCAATATGGGTATCAATAACACTGCGTGTGTAAGTGGTGATCGGTTAATACCACTGTAAGTTTATGAGTGAGCAAGATGAGTCAATACGTGTATGTGCGAGGGATGTCACATGTGTACTCTATCTGGCACCAGGAATTGATTATGTTGGATCTTATGATTGTGGTTTTTTTTTTCATAAGTAAATTATAGCTATAATTTAAAATAATTTGAACACAACAAACAAAGAACTTATAGGATCAAGGATCACCAACATAATATTTGTTCATAAATAACAATCCATTAGTAAATTATATGTGCATGTCAAAATTTAAATTTAGTTTGAATGACGAGAGCCTCCGCAGGAATCTTGCCCCGCCGACAGACGGAGGCTCCCACTCACGTAACCCGCGCTGCAAAACGTAGCCAGAACAAATGTAACACTCGACAGGAAATAGACCGAGACAGATGTTTGACAACATAACTGGAAACGAGGCTCTGCTTTGAACTAAACGACGTTGAGCAAAAAATCGAAAGTGGCCGTCTGTAGGAGAATCGTCTTCCAGGTGGTAGTTCTGTCTGTAACGGTTAGTTGCGTAACCACTACTATGAACTAAACAGACTCAAGCAGTAGTATAAGGAATCCTTTGTTTAAAATTTCAAATATCTGATTAATATTCTAAGTATACAAATATAAAAAAAAGTTGAAAACACATTTAGTATGTATCAAAACCAAATATTTATATTTTGTTTAAAAATAACAGAAAAATTTAGTTTAAGAACTGATTTTAAGGTATTCTCTCTCTCTCTCTCTCTCTCTCTCTCTCTCTCTCTCTCTCTCTCTCTCTCTCTCTCTCTCTCTCTCTCTCTCTCTCTCTCTCTCTCTCTCTCTCTCTCTCTCTCTCTCTCTCTCTCTCTCTCTCTCTCTCTCTCTCTCTCTCTCTCTCTCTCTCTCTCTCTCTCTCTCTCTCTCTCTCTCTCTTCTCTCTCTCTCTCTCTCTCTCTCTCTCTCTCTCTCTCTCTCTCTCTCTCTCTCTCTCTCTCTCTCTCTCTCTCTCTCTCTCTCTCTCTCTCTCTCTCTCTCTCTCTCTCTCTCTCTCTCTCTCTCTCTCTCTCTCTCTCTCTCTCTCTCTCTCTCTCTCTCTCTCTCTCTCTCTCTCTCTCTCTCTCTCTCTCTCTCTCTCTCTCTCTCTCTCTCTCTCTCTCTCTCTCTCTCTCTCTCTCTCTCTCTCTCTCTCTCTCTCTCTCTCTCTCTCTCTCTCTCTCTCTCTCTCTCTCTCTCTCTCTCTCTCTCTCTCTCTCTCTCTCTCTCTCTCTCTCTCTCTCTCTCTCTCTCTCTCTCTCTCTCTCTCTCTCTCTCTCTCTCTCTCTCTCTCTCTCTCTCTCTCTCTCTCTCTCTCTCTCTCTCTCTCTCTCTCTCTCTCTCTCTCTCTCTCTCTCTCTCTCTCTCTCTCTCTCTCTCTCTCTCTCTCTCTCTCTCTCTCTCTCTCTCTCTCTCTCTCTCTCTCTCTCTCTCTCTCTCTCTCTCTCTCTCTCTCTCTCTCTCTCTCTCTCTCTCTCTCTCTCTCTCTCTCTCTCTCTCTCTCTCTCTCTCTCTCTCTCTCTCTCTCTCTCTCTCTCTCTCTCTCTCTCTCTCTCTCTCTCTCTCTCTCTCTCTCTCTCTCTCTCTCTCTCTCTCTCTCTCTCTCTCTCTCTCTCTCTCTCTCTCTCTCTCTCTCTCTCTCTCTCTCTCTCTCTCTCTCTCTCTCTCTCTCTCTCTCTCTCTCTCTCTCTCTCTCTCTCTCTCTCTCTCTCTCTCTCTCTCTCTCTCTCTCTCTCTCTCTCTCTCTCTCTCTCTCTCTCTCTCTCTCTCTCTCTCTCTCTCTCTCTCTCTCTCTCTCTCTCTCTCTCTCTCTCTCTCTCTCTCTCTCTCTCTCTCTCTCTCTCTCTCTCTCTCTCTCTCTCTCTCTCTCTCTCTCTCTCTCTCTCTCTCTCTCTCTCTCTCTCTCTCTCTCTCTCTCTCTCTCTCTCTCTCTCTCTCTCTCTCTCTCTCTCTCTCTCTCTCTCTCTC
This sequence comes from Stictocephala bisonia, assembly GCA_035578905.1. NCBI lineage: Eukaryota > Metazoa > Arthropoda > Insecta > Hemiptera > Membracidae > Stictocephala > Stictocephala bisonia. Next base: position 29,270 of record JAQJVL010000696.1, on the reverse strand, counting down.
TCTCTCTCTCTCTCTCTCTCTCTCTCTCTCTCTCTCTCTCTCTCTCTCTCTCTCTCTCTCTCTCTCTCTCTCTCTCTCTCTCTCTCTCTCTCTCTCTCTCTCTCTCTCTCTCTCTCTCTCTCTCTCTCTCTCTCTCTCTCTCTCTCTCTCTCTCTCTCTCTCTCTCTCTCTCTCTCTCTCTCTCTCTCTCTCTCTCTCTCTCTCTCTCTCTCTCTCTCTCTCTCTCTCTCTCTCTCTCTCTCTCTCTCTCTCTCTCTCTCTCTCTCTCTCTCTCTCTCTCTCTCTCTCTCTCTCTCTCTCTCTCTCTCTCTCTCTCTCTCTCTCTCTCTCTCTCTCTCTCTCTCTCTCTCTCTCTCTCTCTCTCTCTCTCTCTCTCTCTCTCTCTCTCTCTCTCTCTCTCTCTCTCTCTCTCTCTCTCTCTCTCTCTCTCTCTCTCTCTCTCTCTCTCTCTCTCTCTCTCTCTCTCTCTCTCTCTCTCTCTCTCTCTCTCTCCTCTCTCTCTCTCTCTCTCTCTCTCTCTCTCTCTCTCTCTCTCTCTCTCTCTCTCTCTCTCTCTCTCTCTCTCTCTCTCTCTCTCTCTCTCTCTCTCTCTCTCTCTCTCTCTCTCTCTCTCTCTCTCTCTCTCTCTCTCTCTCTCTCTCTCTCTCTCTCTCTCTCTCTCTCTCTCTCTCTCTCTCTCTCTCTCTCTCTCTCTCTCTCTCTCTCTCTCTCTCTCTCTCTCTCTCTCTCTCTCTCTCTCTCTCTCTCTCTCTCTCTCTCTCTCTCTCTCTCTCTCTCTCTCTCTCTCTCTCTCTCTCTCTCTCTCTCTCTCTCTCTCTCTCTCTCTCTCTCTCTCTCTCTCTCTCTCTCTCTCTCTCTCTCTCTCTCTCTCTCTCTCTCTCTCTCTCTCTCTCTCTCTCTCTCTCTCTCTCTCTCTCTCTCTCTCTCTCTCTCTCTCTCTCTCTCTCTCTCTCTCTCTCTCTCTCTCTCTCTCTCTCTCTCTCTCTCTCTCTCTCTCTCTCTCTCTCTCTCTCTCTCTCTCTCTCTCTCTCTCTCTCTCTCTCTCTCTCTCTCTCTCTCTCTCTCTCTCTCTCTCTCTCTCTCTCTCTCTCTCTCTCTCTCTCTCTCTCTCTCTCTCTCTCTCTCTCTCTCTCTCTCTCTCTCTCTCTCTCTCTCTCTCTCTCTCTCTCTCTCTCTCTCTCTCTCTCTCTCTCTCTCTCTCTCTCTCTCTCTCTCTCTCTCTCTCTCTCTCTCTCTCTCTCTCTCTCTCTCTCTCTCTCTCTCTCTCTCTCTCTCTCTCTCTCACTCACTCTCCCTCTCACTCCCCCCTCTCTCTCTCGCTCGCTCTACCTCTCACTCCCTCTCTCTCTATCTGTGACTATTCTAACAATAATGAGGTTATGCTTCTGACAATACTATTTAATTTTAATAGTATAATGTTTAAGTTCAGTGATCAGTTTAAACATCTTTTAAAGAATCAATTGCGTATAGTGGTCCTAAATTGATCAATTTCTAATTAAATTTAATGAATTGGAAACTGTAACAGTTAAAAATCTATAGGAGTTCTTATTTTACCAGGCAAAGTTAGGGTAAAGAAGACCGTTCTAACACTTAATCTGGAAGCTTTAAGCTTACTTCCAAACCACCACCAGTGACCGAAAAGGGAGGCTGCGTAAAAAGGGAGGCATTCCTTAACGGTAACCCATCCAAGGAAAAGCCACCCTTGATGTTGATTGATTTTGATAACGTCACAACCCTTCGGTTGAAAAATTCTTTTTTAAATTAGAAAATTATTTATTTTCTTTATCATTTCAGGTTAATGAACAATTGAATTTAATAAGGGAAATATTGTATATATTATTATTTGTAAAATTAAATGTTTCATGATATATGTTGAATTTAAACACAATTTAATTATTTTGTAACAGCTAATAAGTATAGTTTAAGAAATTATTATGTAATTTAGGGGATACAATAATTAACTAATTGTTGGATGAGTTTTCCTTTCTCAGACACCTCTATTATTATTGTAATGTAGAGTGACCATTTAGTCAAAAGAGTATGTTAAAAAATTTGTTTTAAAATAATAATTTATATAGATCTTTTTGTCAGTTGTAAACAAATGGGAATACAGTGGTTTATGCATTCTTAATTGTCGTAATAAAATAATTAAGTAGGTTATTACAATTATAAATGTGTTTTGAAGTTTATTATGTTTATTTTGTAGGTGTTGTATGTTAGTATTTAGGTATGACTGACATATATTCCACAGTTTGTGACTCATATGAATTCAAAGTAAAACTGGATTTCAGAGTGTCACTAGTTGGCCACTATTTAGTTATAGTTGGCCACTATCCTTGACACCGTGGTCAATATGATTCCACTGAAATTTCATTGTTTGGTTTTTGTATTTGTTTTTTTTTTTTTTTTTTTTTTTTTTTTATTCTGGAATAAATTGTTATATATCAAGTATATTATGTACTAGGAGAACTTTCCATGATACCTTTCTCGTTTCTTATAACTCACATTCAAATGATGGATAGCCATTCTATAACTCTTCTATGTAATTTATAATTTACAGTCCAATGCTCGTACAGTAATACTCGATTTAATTCTAATAATTTAATCCTTGAATCTAACTAACTAACAAACGAATATATAATTTTTATTTTAAAGTGATGTTATATCTTTAGATTTCACTTAATACCATCCTGAAGTGTGTAATTTTAATTCTTCTACAACCACTGAGAAGTGCTTTAGTTACATGACACTACAGTGGATGTAGGCGTCAAACAACGCTGCTATTCATTGAGCCACCCGATAGCTTTATGTCGAGTCTCCCTCACTGTGTAGGTGGGTGTCACTGCTTATAACCACTGAGAAGAGCTTTAGTTACATGACACTACAGTGGATGTAGGCGTCAAACAGCTCTGCTATTCATTGAGCCACCCGATATCTTTGTGTTGAGTCTCCCTCATTTTGTAGTTGGGTGTCACTGCTTCTATAACCACTGAGAAGAGCTTTAGTTACATGACACTAAGTGGATGTAGGCGTCAAACAGCGCTGCTATACTTTGAGCCACCCGATATCTTTGTGTCGAGTCTCCCTCACTTTGTAGATGGGTGTCACCGTTTCTATGACCACTGAGAATTGCTATAGTTACATGACACTACAGTGGATGTAGGCGTCATACAGCACTGCTTATCATTGAGCCACCCGATATATTTGTGTCGAGGCTCCCTGACTGTGTAAGTGGGTGTTACTGCTTCTATAACTACTGAGAAGTGCTAAAGCTAAAGTTACATGACACTAAGTGGATGAGGTGTCAAACTACGCTGCTATTCATTGAGCCACCCGATAGCTTTGTGACGAGTCTCCCTCACTGTGTAGGTGGGTGTCACTGCTTCTATAACTACTGAGAAAAGCGTTCGTTACATGACACTACACTGGATGTAGGTGTCAAACGACGCTGCTATTCATTGAGCCACCCGATAGCTTTGTGTCGAGTCTCCCTCATTGTGTAGGTGGGTGTCACTGCTTCTATAACTACTGAGAAAAGCGTTCATTACATGACACTACAGTGGATGTAGGTGGCAAACAACGCTGCTATTCATTGCGCCACCCGATAGCTTTTTGTCGAGTCTCCCTCACTGTGTGGGTGGGTGTCACTGCTGTAAACAGAATGCATTTTTTGAAAACTGACGGAAAACAAGACATGGGTAAGAAAAACATTATAAATTTGTAGAAACTAAAAGTATGAAATACATTTTAGAGATAATGTGTATTCCTTTTTAAAAATCACATCCAAAATTATCGAAGATTACACTGATTTGAAATATTGAATACGTGATGCGATCACGAGGGAAAATCCCTGAGATTTCCAGTTCATGACTCTTTAGTAATATATCTTCTTCAGTATATGAGCCTCTCGCTAATATCATATTTATAAAAGTTATATTTATGGAAGGCATTAAAAGAATAAAATTTTTTCAATATGTCCAAAAGTATTTAATTTTCCCAGCTGTGAATAATATCTATAATCTGTTCACGTATATGTTGGTTGCCATTTACACATGAGGTATTTAAACTGAGTTGTGTTGTGCCCATAATTATCGAGTGTTTTTCTGAGGTTATAGTAATTGGAATATTTTGTTGAGTCCATATTAATACAGTGTTGTGCTGTACCCACAGTATATGAAGTGTTTTTCTAAGCCCATATTACATTTAGTAATGTACTGTGTCCATAGTATGTACAGTGGTGTATTGTTTCATATATTTGGTATAGAATTTAAAATGTTCTGTTAGGAGTGAGAATATAAAGAATTAAGTGACCTATGTATTATCAAGTGAGGAGTCCTATACTGATATACACATTAAATATTACTTTATTGACATTGTATACATTTTAAGATTCATATACTTATTTTGGAGAAATGTAGAATCTGTAAGGTAATTATTATATCTGCATTTAGGCTACCTCAAAAATGATTTTGAAAAATCAAATGGCATTCAGTCCTAACTTGTGTTTACCATCTGAACGTAAAAAAATAACTTGACTGAAAAGAAACTCAGAATCCAGCTATATTTGATTGAACTAGTATTTTAAATAACTACTATACTATTTAATTTACTATTTTGGAGTACAATACAATTATTTAAATAATGTTTCAATTTTTTCTGCAAAAAAGGCCATTTTAAAATGCCATTTTTGTCAAGTCTTTTTGCTCTCCTTAGAGCAACTCTCAATAAACTAGAACACCTAGTAGTTTTTTTATATATTTTTTTTTTAAGTCAAAAAGGCCAATTTGGACCTTGTTGACCACCCACCCACCCTCTAAGCACTAAATCCTTTATGAGCATATCCACCCACTCTTTGTACATACCAACGTCGTACTTAGACCTAGGTTAGAACTATATACCCATTATTATGTCCTCGCCTCCACCCTGTACACACAACCCTTTATGCAGTTAAATTGTGATTTAATTTTATTCTAAATGCCAATGCACTTTTCATTTCGTACTATTCTCTATGCATTATATAGTTACATTATAATTTAATAAATTTTTATAATATTTCTATCATACCAGCAGCTGTACCCAAAAATATACTGCAAATAATGTATATAAACAGTAATTGCTCTGGCAAACTTGCAGGGAATTAACATGATAAAGTGAAAAACCATCGTTATTGTTACAGGCAAGAAAACCGATCATTATGAAATCGTTTAGTTCTCAATAATTGTTAATGTGTCTTATGAACTTACAATCTGTAACTCTATTTGTTTATAATTGAGTTTCTTAAGCTCGTATTCCGTTCATTCCAGAATACGATCAGAAATGTTATCAATCTTCCTATTATTTCGTTGACTCCGATTTAAAGATATCAGTAAATTCACAGATGATAAACTTTGTGGTGGGATTTGAACTGGATTAGTTCAGTACAAATTTGATGACACTAAACTGGTCTTGGACAATTTGAGGATGGGATGGTTAAATTCTTAAGAGGTGGTTTAAATACTTATTTTCGTGAATAATTTGTTGATTTATTCTTCCTATAAGTACATTTGATTTGAGACTCGAAGTACGTGGGAAACCTTAGAACTCGTAACTGTAGTCATTGATGATGGTCAGAACATTAAATCATGTTCTACGTGAGGAGGGTGGGCGGTAGAATATTTACTGATAACTCTCTGAGCTCGATGGGCAAGAGAGCCTTTGACACTGACTGTGTCTTTATGTATTATGTTAGGAATTACTTCAACAGTTACTATCATGGGGTTGTGTAACATACCTTTCTTGTGATGGGTCATCGGTATGTATAGGTCGGTGGGTTGTGTAAATTTAAAGTTATTTATCTTGATTTAAATCAATTTAAAATGACTGAATTTACATACACATATTAAAATTATGTATTGTAACTATATACGTAAAAAGGACTAAAACAAGACCAAATAACTGATTTTATGACCTCTAGAAGCCAAGAAAACAATGTTATGTGTAATAGATTAGAATTTTTTTAACATGAATTCTACAATTTATAAAACTTAAAGGAAACATTCCAACCATGTTTTAAAATATAAATGCGCTACATGAACGGGTTTTTGTGTAATAATGGTGTAAATTTGAATTATAGTTAAAATTCCGGTACTTTTTTTGTTCCAACTAATATAAGGAAGTATTAGCACTTATAATAAAATATTTAAACTCATATCTCATAACACAAAATCTAACAATAAAAAAATTAAGAGGAGTGTTCATAGTCCTCGAAGTTTCTTAGAAAACAACTGTCAAACTTGGATGCACATAATGTCTGCGCCGGCAGTAAATACTAAACAGTTTGAGGTAATTGCTATATTATTTTTGACAAAATAATGTTTGTTTTATAACTGTATCTGAAATTAATTTATATATATATATATATATATATATATATATATATATATGTATGTATGTATGTATATATATATATATATATAAGATTAATTTAGTTTTTTAATCATTATTGAAGAGAAAAATATTCACCTCTCATCCATGAGCCAGGTTATAATGAAGGCCGCTCAGCTGATTGAATATTCCTTCCAATCAACTGTCGTTGACATTTATTTAGCGCTCCGTTTGATCTCAACGAACTCGCCTGATGAAAATTGCTGATGACATGACTCGATGAGTGCATGTTATGTTTTCTATACAACTGAATTTACTTCCTCATTTCAAAAATGCTTTGCATTAAAAAACATTTGATTAATAAATAATATTAAAGTTATAATTGTTACGATAAAATTATAAATATCGATTACATAAAGTTTTATTTATAATAAATTAAGTATATACCACGAAAAATTAATAAACGCTTATCAGTTGCCAGGGACTTGGATGAGAACCATGTTTGAAGCACCGTATTTGTTCCAATATATGACTAATTGAGCCCACCCTAACTGAATGATAATAAAACTATCTATTGTTACATCTAATATAAATTGGTATAGTAGGTGTGTCAACATTAACAGACAAATACCATACATGTATCATATATACGATAGGTGTTGTGCTTGACTTTTCTAATACTGACACGGCATCCACTTAGATTTGCATCCACACACTTGGGCACTTAGGTTTGCATAGACTCTTAGACATTAGGCATCCACATAGGTTTGCATCGGTGTAGACATTAGTAGTAGGGATGTGGCGACTTAACGCCGTCCCATGATGAGTTTTCGTCAAATGATGATTCGGTGGTGGGGGAAGTCACGTGACCGGATCCAAGATGGCGGTCCCGGATCCAAGATGGCTGCCCCCATTCCTGCCAACCTGTTGGGAATTTTCCGTCCCAAAACTTCCCTCAAATTCCCAAATTTCCCTCAAATTCCCTTTTTGTACTATAAAATACACTGTTAGCCTTGTTATACTATATAAAATGCATTATTTTCTCTTATACTCTATGGGACCTTGACCTTGACCCAAGTTTCCACACCACCCAAGAGGTATAGGGTCATTGCACTCTGTGCAAAGGCGCGTTTTTTATTATAGTGGGTGTCCCCAGTAGGCATAATCCCACTTCCTTTAATGTAACTTACCCCAGTCCTGCCAACCTGTTGGGAATTTTCCCTCCCAAAAATTCCCTCAAATTCCCTTTTTGTACTATAAAATACACTATTAGCCTTGTTATACTATATAAAATGCATTATTTTCTCTTATACTCTATAGTAAATCTATACTCTGATTGGTCCATTTTTTTGTGACGTCATCCAAGATGGTGGCGCCCACGTTTCCCGCCAAATTTTCTAACCTCACTTTTCCTAACCTCACATTTCCCTCCAAATTCCCTTGTTATACTATATAAAATACACTCTTAGCTTAGCTATACTATATAAAATAAACTTTTTTTTTGTCCAAGACAGCGGCCGGAAACAGTGCTACCACCCTCCCCTCCCAAATTTCCGCCAAATTTCCCTCAAATTCCCTCGTTATACTATATAAAATGTACTCTTAGCCAAAATGCACTCTATTTACAGTCTGGGTTGGGCTAACCCGGGTTAACACAACGTGGGTTAATAAAACCCAGGTTAACACAACGTGGGTTATTAAAGCCCGGGTTAAATCAACGTGGGTTAATAAAACCCGGGTTAACACAACGTGGGTTAACCCGGGTTAAATCAACGTGGGTTAATAAAACCCGGGTTAACACAACGTGGGTTATTAAAGCCCGGGTTAAATCAACGTGGGTTAATAAAACCCGGGTTTTATGGGACCTTGACCCAAGTTTCCACACCACCCCAAGAGGTATAGGGTCATTGCACTCTGTGCAAAGGCGCGTTTTTTATTATAGTGGGTGTCCCCAGTAGGCATAATCCCACTTACTTTAATGTAACTTGCCCCAACCATCGCAAGCTACGGTGATAGCCACTCCATAACAAAATTGCTACCTCCCAGTTTTTTTTTTTTTTTTTTTTTTTTTTGGTCCACTATAAGTCTAGCCGCCACTTTACTTGGAGAAGCCTTTCAATGTGACGCACAAACTTACAAAGGGCTTTTATTTTTTTTTTTATTTTCTTGTTACTAAAAATATCCCTTACTCACACCCTGGACTTACAGAGTTTAAGCCAGCCATAGAGTGTTACACACATCCAGATACACGTACCGTACAAGGGCCCATTGCATACTAGATGCATCTGCGACTCAAGGTCTTACGGGGATTAGCCCAGCCCCAAGCTGCAGGACCGCCTCAGGACTTATGCGTTTTACGGCTGCCTTAGAGAACAGTCGGGCGATTTTTTTATTGAATTTGGGGCCGCCCTCACCTCGACGTTACGGTTATTGCACTTACACACACACATACACACTGGGTTACGGACTGTTAGACCACCCAGAGCCACACACCATGGAACTACAGATTACAAGTTTTAAAACTTAAGTCTCTAAATGCTTCTTTCTACAATTGGAAGTTATTATAGTCTTTAATAATCCGCGCTCCTTTAAGTTCTTCTAATATTGTAATAATCTCACTGTCATGGTCAGTGTTTTCCCGCCCTTTTTTGAGGCAATCAACAAACGCAACCTGTCTACTAATTGATTAGGATCGTCCCAGCTCAAGTAATTAACCTGTGAAAATTTTAAAACATCCTTGTATACTTGTCTCCTTACTTCATCCATTTCATTTCCATCGTCTGAACTACTATCAAAGTAATCTTGCTCATTTGAACTATACGTCTCCCCACCCTTATCTGCATCAAGTGAATTGTTTTCAATCTCATCCACGTGATACCTACCTAATTTTTCCATTTCATTTTCATCGTCTGAACTACTATCAAAGTAATCTTGCTCATTTGAACTATACGTCTCCCCACCCATATCTACATCAAGTGAATTGTTTTCAATCTCATCCACGTGATACCTACCTAATTTTACAGGTAACCTATCTGGAGTTTTTGAACGTTTCCTAGGATGAAAAGTACTGTCTATTGGATTATTTACATACATTGTACTACTTCCTCACTTATTGGTGTTAAACCGTTAATTAAAGGTTTAATAATGTTTTTATATTTAAGACCCCTGCTTCCTTTCACCATTCCATTATTAGGATTTATATAGGATTTTTGTTTGCAGCAACATTTTCCTGTACGAATCCAAATCTCCATCTCTATAGTCTTTAATTGATGTTTTTATGGGTTTCCTCATAAAAACTAACTCGAATAGATCAGATGACCCAGGATATACCTTACCGTCAATCAAGATGTTATTTCCTTCAAATTTAACTGACTGTGTACCCATTTTAAATTGTTCACTTCCTTTATCGAAAGTGATCCCATAATTATGGTCAGCTGCATTATTCAAGTTTTTTATACTAAAACTGTAACCATGGACATTAGATCACTCCCAACTTCACTATGTGCATCGTTACCTTGAATTGAGGACACCTTTTTAAAGCTTGAGCTTTCTCAGGTTCAGTGGAAGCCGAAGCTGATACAAGATCTTGTTCATTCGAATTCATGTTTAATAATAATAAAGAATTTAGAAAACAACTCTATTTATAGCCTGGGTTGGGCTAACTCGGGTTAAATCAACGTGGGTTAATAAAACCCGGGTTAAATCAACGTGGGTTAATAAAACCCGGGTTAACACAAACGTGGGTAATAAAGCCTGGGTTAAATCAACGTGGGTTAATAAAACCCGGGTTAACACAACGTGGGATAATAACACCCCGGATTTACAGGTCTGGTGGAAAATGTTCTTCTGGCTAGAGCTTGTAGCTCTTTGGCGATGATTTCTCTCTCACATTCATAACTGGATTGAATTGTGTCCAATTCATAACTGATTAAGATTTTTGTAAACCAAAATATTTATTGGTTTTTAAGGGATTCCGCACAGCTTCCCCGTCATAAATAGGGTCTTGAACATTGCTCAATTTTTTATTATCAACGTCCAATGACCACTATGCTGTCTTGGAGTGTTTAATAATACATATTCCATATTAACAGCATCTGTAGGTTAAACCGGGTTTTACCAAGGTTTCTAAGCAATTTCCCTTCTATATCAATGTCCCCCATCAGGATAAGTCCTTTTTAAGGAAGACCTATTAACAAAACCCATAGTTGCAGCATCCGAATTTAAGACTGGATCAAGCAACCTCTCTTATAAATTTGTTATTAGCTGAAAATTGCATGTCAGAAGTCCTTTTTAAAGCGTAATTCCGTACAAATTGCATATTTACCGCATCATCCTGTAGAAGGGGTGTGGAAACATTTCTAATAGTTCTGTTTTTAGCATCATAATGATCGTTTACATCTGATAATGATAGACATTCTTTTGCACATACGCGGCATTTACCGCGTTGTGGACATCAGACTGGGTCTTTGCTACACTCTGATCAAATCGACCGAACTTGTCCACACTCATACTGACACTACAACCTTTCAATTGGAACAAGCTTTCTATACAAGATAGAAAGTAGGTCAAGGTCACCCCAAACGAGTTTTAAAAAATAAAGTTTATTTCCACAATTACAATCATGTCTTATCACTAAAAACTACAAGAATCTTATAACTACTTGACTAGATGATGAAAGGTGAAGAGAGAGTTCTGTAGAATTGTTCCCACTCACACCATGGGAGATGAGATAGAGCGCTCCTGGCTGAATATTCCTCACATCTTCATTCTGCAGTAGATGTACAAAGCGTTTTGGCAGGAAACTTGAAACTTGGGTTCAATCGCCTGGAACGTATGGTGCATCACTCAATGCAACTAATACTGCGTCACCGACAGCTGTATCCATCCTTTCTAATGTGGTGAATGATGTAGTGCTTGTGCTCTTTGAGTTCTGAGCACCTCTTCGTTAGCAGCACCGAAGATTTGGATTGAGCCATTGAATTGCTCAACCAACGTTTGAAGGTATTGTGGAGATGTCATCTGAAGCTGATGTAGATGTTTCCTCTGTAAAAATCTGAGTAATACTGATGCATTGTCAGTGTGTTGTGGTGTATATATACCCTCCAATATCCCCACCACTGCAACAATCTAACGGATCTTGTAAAAAACCCTCCAACGCTTAGCCTTTTTCAACGCACAATTGACATACTTATGTGCATGGTTTTGAACGGAAATACTTGCTATATCTCTATGTAGTTTAAAAGCTTTATCAATAGCTGTATTATAAACATTTCCAGACGTAAACAATTGAATCCAATTACGCTTTTCTACTCCTGTGGTATAAAATGTTTTAAACTTTGAACAGAAGTGGTACATAATGTTATCTAGGGTGTAAAAATTCGGTTAAAAACCTTTTTCCCCCAAATTTGATGTGTTTTAAAAATTTTTTTTTTTGGTTTAACCATCTTTTTGTAATTTCGCCCGTTTACTTAAAAAACGGGGTTGGGGCATGCCCCTTTTATTTTTACCCCCCTTTTTTCCCAAACCACAAAAAGTCCTTTGTAGATTTCCCCCCGGAAATCCTCCCCTTGAGACTAGGTTGCAGTCACCGTCCGGGGAGGGGTTGCTTGTTCAGTAGCTTTGTATTCCCCCCTTGAAAATGGGAAAAAATTTACCTGCCCCAAATTTTTCTGAGTTGTTTTACAGATTTAACGCTTTTTTCATAAATCCGCCCCCCCCAGGCACTAACCGAATTTTTAAAAGTGTTTGTCAGCACTGAACCTATGGGTTTTTTTGTTTGTTGACCAAAATTTTTCCCCAAAAATGCAAATTTTGTTTCGGTTAACATTTTTTAGGTTTTAACGCCTCTTTCCATTTCTTTCGCATCTCTAAAGATTTATTCCCATATTATAAAAGCCCCAAAGTCGCCCCTTGGGGTTTTTTGGGCCCAGTTTGCCAGTAAAATTTCTATTTTCCCTTTTTTTTTACCGTTAGTTTTTGCTAAAATTTTGGGTTTAAAAGTGTGCAGTTATATATTACGATGTTTCAGGTAAAACCCCCTTTCAGTCTCAGACTTTTAAACCCGAGACACATCTAGCACCCCGGGCAAATTTACCGCTTCAATTGCAACGTAAAGAAAGTATACATAACCTATAAATTCGTTTTTACCCCTCTAGGAACAAAAACCTAACTTATCTTACCTTTTCCCCAAAGATTTTGAAAAACATTTTCTACAGGGATTTCTAGTTTTTTAAAACCTACCCCGAGTAGATAGATTTTGGGAGAGTTTTACGATATTGTTTTCATTCGTTGCAGATCATAATCTTTACCCCAACCAAAACCAAAATGCCCCAGATGAAAGCAAAAACCAAATGTCTAAGGAAACATGGGTTTCGCCACCCCCAAGAGCTGCCCCGGGCCTACAACAACCCGGGGGGCCTAAAACCTTTCCCTGAAAGACTTGGGGAGCCCATGATAACTTTCTCCAACCTCAGACGGCCCTCAAAAGTGTAGCCCCGCCCCCCTCAAGAGGAAACCCAGACAAACCAGCCCCCTCCATTTCCCAAAGGGTTTCCCTCGCTTCGGAAAACCGCCCCCCAACCATCAACCGCGTTCCATCATCAACAACGTCCCGCCCCTTCGATCGTTTTAAAAAAATTACAAAAACGGTCAAGGAGAACGATATAACAAAACGCTACAAACCCAAAAAAATAGGGTCCAAAGTCGTCTCGGGTTCGCCCCAAAAGCAGTGGGAATGTTAAAACCAAAAAGGTGTAATCTCTGTTTTCCTATTCATTTCACCCGGGAAAATTTTTGTACTTTCAATCCCTCGAAAGCAATCTCCCCCCATAAATTTCCCAAAACACCCCAACGCAGCAGGACCCAAAGGGAAAAATTTTGAAAAACTTAGCTAAAGCAAAACCAACTCAATTTTTTGTATTCATTGTGGTTGGAGCTGTTGGATTAAATTTACAGCAATGAATCAAATATTGATTTTGGTTGTGCTTAAAGCCAAGGGTTTTGCAAAAGTCCTCTTGGATTTTCCTGTGCTTTGGGGAGGGGTTAAAATTGTATGGGGGCGAAATTTGCAAACGATTTTTAAAAATACAAAATTTCCCGGGGATAAAATGTAATAACAAAAGGTTTTCCCACGCAAAGGTTTCAACATTTCACTCACTGCATGGGGGTTCGAACCCTGAGACGACTTTGGGACCTATTTAAATTTGTGCATTGAGGATGTTTTTATCGTCGTCTCCTTGACCGTGTTGAATTTTTGCTGACACGATCAAAAAGAGCGCACGTTGTTGATGAGGGGAAATCGCTGGTTGAGGGTTGGGGGCCCCGGCCCTCGAATCGAGAAAACCTTGGAAAGGGGGGGGCGGTTTCGTCTGCTTTCCTTTTGAGGTGGGGGGCCTTTTCACTTCTTGAGGGCTTTCCTAAAGGGTTTTGGGCGATATTTTAATCATGACTAACAAGTGAAACAGGGCCCGGTTGAGGCCCCGGGTTGTTTTTGGGCCCCGGGCAGCTCTTGAGGTGGCGAGCAAATGTTTGTTTTAAAAGCATGGTTTTTGCTGCTCGGGGGCATTTGGTTGGTTGGGTTTCAGATGTTGATCTGAAACAAATGAAAAAACAATATGGGAAAAAACTTAAATTTTATCTATCTACTGGGAAATTTTTAAAATTTACTAGAAATCCCTTTTGAAAATGTTTTTCAATATTTTGGGGGGAAGGTAAGTTTAAGTTAAAGGTTATGTTCCTAGAGAGAAAAAACGAATTTTAGGTTATGTATACTTACTTTTTAAGGTTTGAAATAGATCCCCTTGTAAAAGCGGAGCGCAAGATGTTTTCCGTTCAAAAGTCTGAGATGAATGGGGGTTTGACCTGAAATCATGTAATTATATCAAAACCCCGTTTTAAAAAAATTTTGAGCAAAATTTCTAACGGTAAATAACGAAACAGAATCTACTGGCAAACTGTCCAAAAAAACCCCCAAAAGGAAGACTGGGACTTTTGATAATAGGGAAAATTAAATCTTTTTAAGAGGGGGAAAGAAAGGGGACGACTGTAAACCAAAAGGGGTTAACCGAAAAAAAAATCGCATTTTTTTGGAAAATATTTAGTTAAACCCAAACAAAACCCTTAAATTTTTTCCCAGTGCTGACATCCCCTTAAAGAAAACGGTTAGTGAAACTGGGGGGGGGGGATTTATAAAAAAACACCCTTTAAAAAGGAAAAAAAACCCCGAAAATTTCCCGGTTTTAGGTATTTTTTTCCCAAATTTCATGGTGGAATACAACGCTATGAACAAGCCCCCCATCCGGGGCCCGGGGGGCGCAACCTAGTCGCAACCCAGGACCCCGTGGGGAAAAATCAAAAGGGAAACTTTTTGGGGTTTAAAGAACATGATTTTTAATTAAAAGATGGCCCCCTAAACCCAAACGTTTTGAAGAAAACGGGCAAAGATTACAAACAAGGGTTTAAAAAAAAATTTATCATCAAAATCAAATGGGAAGAAGGTTTTTTTTTAGGGGATTTAACACCCTAGAAAACATTATGTCCCAACTTTTTTTCAAAAGTTTAAAACATTTTTATACCACAGGAGTAGAAAAGCGTAATTGGATTCAATTGTTTACGTCTGGAAATGTTTATAATACAGCTAATTGATAAATCTTTTAAACTACATAGAGATATAGCATGTATTTCCGTTCAAACCATGCACATATGTATGTCAATGTGCGTTGAAAAAGGCTAAGCGTTTGGAGGGTTTTTTACAAGATCCGTTAGATTGTTGCAGTGGTGGGGATATTGGAGGGTATATATACACCACAACACCACTGACAATTGCATCAGTATACTCAGATTTTACAGAGGAAACATCTACATCAGCTTCAGATGACATCTCCACAATACCTTCAAAGTTGGTTGAGCAATTCAATGCTCAATCCAAATCTTCGGTGCTGCTAACGAAGAGGTGCTCAGAACTCAAAGAGCACAAGCACTACATCATTCACACATTAGAAAGATTGATACAGCTGTCGGTGACGCTAGTATTAGTTGCATTGAGTGATGCACCATACGTTCCAGGCGATGAACCCAAGTTTCAAGTCTTCCATGCCAAAACGCTTTGTACATCTACTGCAGAATGAAGATGTGAGGAATATTCAGCCAGGAGCGCTCTATCTCATCTCCCATGGTGGGAGTGGGAACAATTCTACAGAAACTCTCTCTTCACCTTTATCATCTAGTCAATAGTTATAAGATTCTTGTATTTTTTAGTGATAAGACATGATTGTAATTGTGGAAATAAACTTTATTTTTTAAAAACTCGTTTGGGTGACCTTGACCTACTTTCTATCTTGTATAGAAAGCTTGTTCCAATTGAAAGGTTGTAGTGTCAGTATGAGTGTGGACAAGTTCGGTTCGATTTTGATCAGAGTGTAGCAAAGACCCAGTCTGATGTCCACAACGCGGTAAATGCCGCGTATGTGCAAAAGAATTGTCTATCATAATCAGATGTAAACGATCCATTATGATGCTAAAAACAGAACTATTAGAAATGTTTCCACACCCCTTCTACAGGATGATGCGGTAAATATGCAATTTGTACGGAATTACGCTTTAAAAAGGGACTTCTGACATGCAATTTTCAGCTAATAACAAATTTATAAGAGAGTTGCGTGATCCAGTCTTAAATTCGGATGCTGCAACTATGGGTTTTGTTTAATAGGTCTTCCTTAAAAAGGACTTATCCTGATGGGGACATTGATATAGAAGGGAAATTGCTTAGAAACCTTGGTAAACCCGTTTTACCTACAGATGCTGTTAATATGGAATATGTATTATTAAACACTCCAAGACAGCATAGTGGTCATTGGACGTTTGATAATAAAAAAATTGAGCAATGTTCAAGACCCTATTTATGACGGGGGAAGCTGTGCGGAATCCCTTAAAAACCAATAAATATTTTGTTTACAAAAATCTTAATCAGTTATGAATTGGACACAATTCAATCCAGTTATGAATGTGAGAGAGAAATCATCGCCCAAAGAGCTACAAGCCTCTGGCCAGAAGAACATTTTCCACCAGACCTGTAAATCCGGGTGTTATTAACCCACGTTGTGTTAACCCGGGTTTTATTAACCCACGTTGATTTAACCCAGGCTTTATTAACCCCACGTTGTGTTAACCCGGGTTTTATTAACCCACGTTGATTTAACCCGGGTTTTATTAACCCACGTTGATTTACCCGAGTTAGCCCAACCCAGGCTATAAATAGAGTTGTTTTCTAAATTCTTTATTATTATTAAACATGAATTCGAAGGAACAAGATCTTGTATCAGCTTCGGCTTCCCACTGAACCTGAGAAAGCTCAAGCTTTAAAAGTGTCCTCAATTCAAAGGTAACGATGCACATAGTGAAGTTGGGAGTGATCTAATGTCATGGTTACAGTTTAGTATAAAAAACTTGAATAATGCAGCTGACCATACTTATGGGATCACTTTCGATAAAGGAACGTGAACAATTTAAAATGGGTACACAGTCAGTTAAATTTGAAGGAAATAACATCTTGATTGACGGTAAGGTATATCCTGGGTCATCTGATCTAGTCGAGTTAGTTTTTTATGAGGAAACCCATAAAAACATCAATTAAAGACTATAGAGATGGAGATTTGGATTCGTACAGGAAAATGTTGCTGCAAACAAAATCCTATATAAATCCTAATAATGGAATGGTGAAAGGAAGCAGGGGTCTTAAATATAAAAACATTATTAAACCTTTAATTAACGGGTTAACACCAATAAGTGAGGAAAGTAGTTACAATGTATGTAAATAATCCAATAGACAGTACTTTTCATCCTAGGAAACGTTCAAAAACTCCAGATAGGTTACCTGTAAAATTAGGTAGGTATCACGTGGATGAGATTGAAAACAATTCACTTGATGTAGATAAGGGTGGGGAGACGTATAGTTCAAATGAGCAAGATTACTTTGATAGTAGTTCAGACGATGAAAATGAAATGGAAAAATTAGGTAGGTATCACGTGGATGAGATTGAAAAACAATTCACTTGATGCAGATAAGGGTGGGGAGACGTATAGTTCCAAATGAGCAAGATTACTTTGATAGTAGTTCAGACGATGAAATGAAATGGATGAAGTAAGGAGACAAGTATACAAGGATGTTTTAAATTTTCACAGGTTAATTACTTGAGCTGGGACGATCCTAATCAATTAGTAGACAGGTTGCGTTTGTTGATTGCCTCAAAAAAGGCGGGAAACACTGACCATGACAGTGAGATTATTACAATATTAGAAGAACTTAAAGGAGCGCGGATTATTAAAGACTATAATAACTTCCAATTGTAGAAAGAAGCATTTAGAGACTTAAGTTTTAAAAACTTGTAATCTGTAGAGTTCCATGGTGTGTGGGCTCTGGGGTGGTCTAACAGTCCGTAACCCAGTGTGTATGTGTGTGTGTAAGTGCAATAACCGTAACGTCGAGGTGAGGGCGGCCCAAAGTCAATAAAAAAATCGCCCGACTGTTCTCTAAGGCAGCCGTAAAACGCATAAGTCCTGAGGCGGTCCTGCAGCTTGGGGCTGGGCTAATCCCCGTAAGACCTTGAGTCGCAGATGCATCTAGTATGCAATGGGCCCTTGTACGGTACGTGTATCTGGATGTGTGTAACACTCTATGGCTGGCTTAAACTCTGTAAGTCCAGGGTGTGAGTAAGGGATATTTTTAGTAACAAGAAAATAAAAAAAAAAATAAAAGCCCCTTTGTAAGTTTGTGCGTCACATTGAAAGCTTCTCCAAGTAAAGTGGCGGCTAGACTTATAGGGAAAAAAAAAAAAAAAAAAAACACTGGGAGGTAGCAATTTTGTTATGGAGTGGCTATCACCGTAGCTTGCGATGGTTGGGGGCAAGTTACATTAAAGTAAGTGGGATTATGCCTACTGGGGACACCCACTATAATAAAAAACGCGCCTTTGCACAGAGTGCAATGACCCTATACCTCTTGGGTGGTGTGGAAACTTGGGTCAAGGTCCCATAAAACCCGGGTTTTATTAACCCACGTTGATTTAACCCGGGCTTTAATAACCCACGTTGTGTTAACCCGGGTTTTATTAACCCACGTTGATTTAACCCGGGTTAACCCACGTTGTGTTAACCCGGGTTTTATTAACCCACGTTGATTTAACCCGGGCTTTAATAACCCACGTTGTGTTAACCTGGGTTTTATTAACCCACGTTGTGTTAACCCGGGTTAGCCCAACCCAGACTGTAAATAGAGTGCATTTTGGCTAAGAGTACATTTTATATAGTATAACGAGGGAATTTGAGGGAAATTTGGCGGGAAATTTGGGAGGGGAGGGTGGTAGCACTGTTTCCGGCCGCTGTCTTGGACAAAAAAAAAGTTTATTTTATATAGTATAGCTAAGCTAAGAGTGTATTTTATATAGTATAACAAGGGAATTTGGAGGGAAATGTGAGGTTAGGAAAAGTGAGGTTAGAAAATTTGGCGGGAAACGTGGGCGCCACCATCTTGGATGACGTCACAAAAAAATGGACCAATCAGAGTATAGATTTACTATAGAGTATAAGAGAAAATAATGCATTTTATATAGTATAACAAGGCTAATAGTGTATTTTATAGTACAAAAAGGGAATTTGAGGGAAATTTTGGGAGGGAAAATTCCCAACAGGTTGGCAGGGACTGGGGTAAGTTACATTAAAGGAAGTGGGATTATGCCTACTGGGGACACCCACCTATAATAAAAAAACGCGCCTTTGCACAGAGTGCAATGACCCTATACCTCTTGGGTGGTGTGGAAACTTGGGTCAAGGTCAAGGTCCCATAGAGTATAAGAGAAAATAATGCATTTTATATAGTATAACAAGGCTAACAGTGTATTTTATAGTACAAAAAGGGAATTTGAGGGAAATTTGGGAATTTGAGGGAAGTTTTGGGACGGAAAATTCCCAACAGGTTGGCAGGAATGGGGGCAGCCATCTTGGATCCGGGACCGCCATCTTGGATCCGGTCACGTGACTTCCCCCACCACCGAATCATCATTTGACGAAAACTCATCATGGGACGGCGTTAAGTCGCCACATCCCTACTACTGACATTACTAGAGAACTCTTGAGGTGTCTGTGTTTGATAGTGGTCAAGATTATTTTCCAGAGAAGAGAACCCAGTACGAGGCTTGTCAATTAGCTGACAATCATACCAATACCACTTGAATTGGATTCCACATAAAGTAAGGGGCTTGGTTGCTCTATCTATTGGGTTATTCATAAAAAGCTCTTTCTGAGGAACGGTTCAGGTAAAAGTTAACTTTATAATATACTATATTCACTAGGCAGACGTTGAGGTTAAAACAATATGTATGAGGTATACACATAGCTCATTTATGTATACACATTATGTTTGAGATCTGATATATGATGTATGCACACTAAAGTTGTATCCCATCAGTCTCTTTGGAGAATCGAGGTGCAATATACAGTATTACAAACAGATAAAACACCCTCCCCCCCCCCTATGTGACTCATAAATACACGTTCAATCAAAATAATTTTCTGTGGATTTGTTTTCATTCTGGCTAAATTATTAATTTTATGACCCAGTTATCAAATTAATCTATGAAATAACATATAAATGATATTAATTTTTTTGTAATGCCCAACTTTGTAATACACTATTTACCATCTTAGCTAGAAACCTGGACCATAGCTTGTAACAATAACTAAACTTATCCATTTACACTCAACGCACTCATTAGTCCCTCATATTCTTTCATATTTACTTGTATCTCTACGATAGGCGTACTACTAATGAATAATTTAAAGGAATGTACAATTCTGTAGAAATTATAGAAACTAATTCACACGAGTTACTTCTGCGTATACATGGTCAACCTATTCTATCCGAATAACCTTACTACATTAGAATTCATAAATTAAATATGTAATCCTTTAAGGGAAGGATACAACTTTTAATCTAATCCTAATTTTAACAAACGTCCAAAAATATAATACTAGCAAGAAGTTTCTTGAAAATTCAAAATTATAACTCAATCTAACTGGAACTGTACGTGTCAGTAAAATCAATATTTATTTGACATATGTGAAACTTCTTAGTACGTTATACTCTATTATTGTTTTGTACATGCGAAGAGGCAGTACAAACTATGTATGACCACATTAACATTGAACGTAGGCCTACATAGATTCAGTAAGTTCTCTTAAAGAACTTATCTATTTGCAATAATTGAGTGATAAAAGAAAATTATGTAATAAATACAACAACTTGCAATCAAAAGATATATTGTCATATAAATACTGCATATTTACATAAATACCAGAACATGAAAACTAGTGGTTATTAAAATTAAAATAAGTAACAAGAAAAATCTTAAACCATTTTTTATTGCACAATTTTTATTAACATATCTAAATGTTTATCAATATCTATAAAAATAGTGAAAATATTATAAAAGGGGATTAATTTTATTTTGTTGAATTTCGTTTTAAATAGCACTTCTCTTGAAATTTATTGTTGAATTTATTTAACTGCATACTCATTTTATTCAGGGCCTTCAAAAAATGTGGGTCAAAACTTTAGGAACTGATTAAATAGGTAAAAATAAACAAAATAGGTTCTATGAAGATGTGTCTTAACTCACTTAGTTTGGCGTCTGTCTGTCTGTGTGTTTTTAAAAAAGTACCTTATCTCCCAATCGGTATTAGATATAGTTTTGAAACTTGACATGAATATATAATTTTACACCACCTAATATATTCTTAAAAAATAAAAATTTCACCCGATTCAAAATGGCGGCCGTTTAACAATTTTAATGCTAAATGTCATGAAAACGAAAGAAAAAAATGTTACGATACCTAATAATTAGCTTAATACAAGGTAAATATTTTGATACCTCATTTGTTACAATCAGACAGTAAATAACTGAGAAAATGTTATTTTTATGATTGTGTGCAGAATGTTTTTGTAATTTTCGTATACTTGTGTCTATTAGCTTTATAGACACAAGTATACGAAACAAAAAAATCACAAAACCACCAATAAAAATTTGCACTCAATCAGTAAAATAACATTTTCTCAGTTATTTACTGTCTGATTGTAACAAATAAGGTATCAAAATATTTGCTTTATTTTAAGTTAAATATTAGATATCGTGACAATTTTTTTGTTTTTTTTTATTGCTTTGGTTTTATGAAATTTAACATTAAAATTGTTAAAAGGTCATAGTTTTGAAATGGGTGAAAATATTATTTTAGTTTTTTAGAGTATATTAGGTAGTGTGACGTTAAATATTCATGTCAAGTTTCAAAACACACAGACAGATGCCAAACTAAGGGAGTTAAGACATATCTTCATAGAAAATTTTTATCTATTTAATCATTTTTGAACACTCTGTAAAAACATTTTTTTAACCACTATATATTTGTATGTTAAAGGCATGTAAAAAAGACGATAACACCTTTTCGTGTTACTGTATGTACTCTCTACATGTCGCATGGGGAACTGATGATGCTTATTGGTGAATTTTAAAATGTACTTAATTTGTATTGTGGTGTGTGCACGCTCGAGTGTGTGTGTGTGCGCGTGCGTGTGTGCATGCATGTAAAATAAAGTTTGTGTAAAATATGTTATTACAAAGAAGGGTAATCATACTATGATATAAAAATCTAACGATGTGTGTGTGTGTGTGTGTGTGTGTGTGTGTGTGTGTGTGTGTGTGTGTGTGTGTGTGTGTGTGTGTGTGTGTGTGTGTGTGTGTGTGTGTGTGTGCGTGCGTGCGTGCGTGCGTGCGTGCGTGCGTGCGTGCGTGCGTGCGTGCGTGCATCTGACCTTTAAAGATCTTTGAATATTGCATACATAATTTAATTTTTATTCCAGATATTTAATCCGATTTTTTCACCAAATAATACATCATTCAAATACAATACAACAGTTTGTATCCACAACCTAGGCTCGGATTGCATATTAATAATGACACTCACAGGGATTTTGTTTGTGATTGGTAGTGGGTGTGGTTTATGTAGTTGTTGGGGTGGGGGAGGGATTGCTGCAACCATGGTCATGTCATCACCACATCACATAGCCGCACCTGCGTCAGCCATGTGATCAATATTTGATGTACTGTCAAGGTCTCAGCTAAAAAAACACTTCTGGGATTCTGTTTTGTACTCTAAAGCATACAAAGTTTTAATCAACATCATCGTCATCAGTCATTAAACGTTTAATCAATTTGTACCTTTGATTACTAAGTCCAGTTAGTGAAATAAACATTTAAAACATTATAAAAATTGAAATCTAGTTAGTTCGGTTTTTGATATTAAAACCAGTATAATAATTGGGCCGTGTTATATTTATTGCCTATAGGGGTTTCACCTATGAGCTGACTTTCTTGACGGACTCAACTAATTTCCTCGTTCAAGTGTTAAACTCCCGCAACAGTGTTTAGTTAAAATACATTGCTGTAATGACCTGTATAGGTTTGTTTAAATGCTATTTATTGTTTATATTATATTTCATTGTCGTATTGATGTTAATAATTGTCAGTAGATAACTAAATAATGATATAATTTAATAATTGTAAACTTGATTACTTAGTGTTAATAAATTAACCAATGGTGACTTTGCTAAAGACGTAATGGGCTGGGCTAGCTATTGTGCCGCCATCGCGAGGCCTTCCCTCATTATGGTTGGCATGCCAAATTTTAAAGGGAATTAAATATTGAGGATAGACTACTGGTAACTCTCTCTCTCTCTCTCTCTCTCTCTCTCTCTCTATATATATATATATATATTCCTCTCTTCCTTACTTCACTCAGTGCGTTCAGTAGATTGCTCTTAAAGCGGACTATGTATAGTAGAGACACATGTCATCAGAAACTGTATAATATGAATCGTATATATTTTGTTAAGAATTCATAAATATGTGCTGCTGAAACATATAGTTAATAAGATGTAAATAAACAAATAAAATATATTGTAAACAAAAGTTGTGTTACAATCTACAGTAGGCCTACTTTCCTTGAAAAAATCCAAAATTAGAATTAAAAATAGCATGAAGTCTCATGTTGTATAAATGAACTTAAAATCTAATAAAACTCAAAGGAATTCTGATTTATGGGTGTACTTACTGTATTTAAAATATAACTTACAATGAAATTAATTTGTGTGTTACATTAAATTAAGGGTAGGGTTACATGAAATTAAGGGTTGTATAATAATACACTATTTACTGAATCTATAAATAAAATAAATATGTTTATTAAATTTACCGAAATTAATATACTAAACAAATGTTTTATTTATTAAATTTCTGATTATTTCTAGTGTTGAGAAATTGTTGATTTTGTATTAAGTTAATTTAATGTTCTTACAATTTCCAAAATATAAACGGCAAAAAAACCAAATCATGGACACTAGGTGGTGGTGAGTATTATAAGTGGCAACATTTTATTAATTAATTTACTAAAGCCAACAAATAACAGAATTAAAATACAGCCCAATTACTTAACCTGTAATTTTTCATTTTGTGCTCCGAATGTTAGTATTTTTTAAACTTGTTGTTGTTGTAAAAATATGAATACAACTAATCCAGAAAACATCACTGTTTGTGTTTATTACTTAAATAAAACGGTACGTATAGGCCAAAACAATAAAAAAAAAAATATAGGCCTACGATGTAATATGTCCAATGAGATTAATTGTTGCACCATATGAAGTATGTTGGCAAGGAAGATGAGACTTAAGCTAACAATAAAAAAAAAAAAAAAAAAAAAAAACATAAAAACGATACATTAGACAATATATGCCATTATGTACAGGATGTCGAGTGTCACACATTTAAGAGGATGGTTTGCCAAGTCAATACAAGCTAATGATACCATATACGATGTGTTTTTATTCGATTCGTTTTCTATATGTGTTCTTTATGAATTTTTTCTAAAAATATAACTAAAATATTACCAAAACCATTTGCCATACAGTATTAAATATTGGTATGAAATGTTATATTAAAAAGTACATTTCATATAAAGAGGCTGATTGTTTGAAATTACCAGTTTCAAAATGGTCTAAAAAATGTCAAAGTCAAATATAAAAAACTACACATTTTATTAGAAAATGTCAAAATACAATATTTGTAGACTATATTATGACACATTCAACGATATGTCAATTTAAAATGTCGGTTTATAAACAATAGAGAAACTTATTTTTGTGAATGAAAGCCTTATACTCTTTACGGAGGCTAAATATATATTGTTATATTTATATTTTAACAAAGGTATTATAGTAGATACACTTGTTACTGTAGCATTTTAAATTATTGTTTTATCTTTAATAATATATGTGGAAATATAAATATGAATCGTGTATTTATGCCAAATTAGAGTAAATACTTTCCTTTTCAGTTTTATGCGATTCAAACTTGTATTGATTTTTTTAACATTAATTAAATATGTTGTTTCAAAAATAATTTTTTTACTAAAAATTTAAATTGCTAGCTGTAAAACAAACTGTCATGGGATGAAATAAATGAATTCCCATCGATCAGCTGTGATATTGGCAGACCTAAGTAATGGGTGTTGGTAATAACGCTGGATGAAGTAAACCGTTGGAACGGGGGGGGGGGGTGGAGGAGGCAGCAACATGGGACTGGGTTTTATTTTGTAGCTGTGCCTCGGTGGAGAGAGGAATTCTGACAACAGACTCAATTTGTAAAGATTACATGTCAGGTGCATGTAAACTTACAATATGTTCACTAGCTATATATATTCAGGTTACAAATATATACATATATATATATATATATATATATATATATATATATATATATATATATATATATATAAGGTAATTCAGTATTTTGTAAACTTGTCAATGTATAATATGTAATGTTTGAATATTTCTCTTGTCGCATCCCGTAAATAAATAAATTTGAATGAAGTATGGTTGGAATGAATTAGAAATCAATGTAGGGTTATATTTTTAGATTTCATATAAATGCAATTTAGACTAAATATATGAATTATAATGGCTACTTTTTCTTATCAGCTAAATTACTAATGGGACCTGAATGTTAACGAAAAATAAAAATATCTAGCTTTAGATCTTATTTAATTTGCAAATGTTTCTTATTAGAGGAATGACAAACTTCAAAATGTATTGGAAATCAAAATTTCCGTCAATTCTCTTAGGTTGTCATGTAAAACTCTGAAACAGCTGAAAATGTCATGGGGAGGTGACATTTCAGCAAATTCCTTACGAAATTTGAATATGATATTTTAATTGTGAATGCTTGAAATAACCATCATGGTGATATATTACCATTGATCAATCGTTGTATTGATTGAAAGATAATTAAGTTACACTTTATTTTTATATAGTTTGCTATAATTTTGTAGGTAATAAAGTCAATATTTACGGTTCATTTGCTTATTTATGTACAGTTAGTACAGTTAGTCAGACAACATTTTACTAAGATTGTTTGCATGAATTTTGTATTCCTGTTATGTAGTACTTCAAAATGCTTATATATTTTTTTATAAAGTAACTATTTTATTTACCTTTGTTAACTATTTTACTTTGGAAAAGAACTCCCTTCATTATTAACTGGGTTAGGATGAATCATCGTCAGCTACATTGTATTTAATCAAAAAGCAGCTGTAAGCCAGCTGGTGGAGCTGGTCTTAGGTACAGCATTTCATATATAAATACTTGACAAAATAATATATGATAAATATCTAAATGATGAAATGAAACTTGTCTGCTGAGGGGTATTAAGGAGTTTCCAATATTGATACTACATCCATAAATATTAAAAATAGTCATCTCAAATAGTAATCTATTTAACGGTTTTTATGAGATGACATTATACTCTGTTTATTTTTACTAACATTATTATTTTTAGTCGTTGTTCTTGTGTTATTAGGTAAAACCAAATAAATAAAATCAATATATTATATTATTTTTAGAACATTAACATTGCAAATAAAGAGTATGTACTGTTAAATATGTGGTACTAAAATAAGATGACAACTATCGTAATCAACACAGTCCTATGCATTCAGTTTTACCTCAACATCTTATTCCACCAAAATAAATGGAAAAGACCTGAACACAGTTTAAAATTTACCTTATTAAACTTTTCAGACGACCTGAACATGGAAAAGTTAATTATATAGAAGGTCTTAAAATTCACTAGAGCACCTTGCGTATAGTTAAAAAGAATCTAACATTGATCATAAACATTTAAAAACCAACTAGATATCGTGAACAAGTTCCTATACGAAATATCTTAAGCTGAAGGGAATAGAAAATGCAATAGAACATCTATTTGACCGTACTCCCCCCCCCCATATTAGCTATCCATATACAAAATTTACAATATATATAATATATATTGGGCACTCCACAAGTAAAACCGTCCAACAGTTAACCAATATCTACAAGAGGAATGAATCCTTTCACACATAAATCAGAATGAAATAAAGTAATAAATCCAAATTTAAGTCCTCTATGTTCGTTAAATCCTCATACTTTCTTAAATATGTAATAGGAAAAGTCAACACGTGAAACAGTTTTAAATAGGTATTAACATGAGAATAATAATACCTACCTGAAAACACTAATGTAAATTAGTTTAAAACCCATTTTAATTAAAGGACATTTCAAAAAATATCTGTAGACAGAATAGAGTTCTGGAAAGACTTTATAACATAGCAATATGTTATAAACAAGTATTTTTCCAAGTACACTCATCGACATATTTTTACAAGTGTTTTCATGTGAAATGCTGTACTATTCAATAAGACCGGCGCCGACCTCCAATCAGCTGGCTGACAGCTGTTTGTTGATTAAACACAATCCGGTCAGCTGATGTTGACCGTCGTGCTGTTTGATCCCAGCCCAGTTAATAATCAAGGGGTCATATGGCAAAATAAATAGTTTAATCAGCATGTATTTGTATACCTGTTAACAATTTATAAAACAAATAAACTTTTGCGAGGTTTAGTTTTGTAATAAATATTTTATGTTTCATTAAATATTGATTTGATTTAAAATAATGAATAGTTGTACAGAAATTATATTCTGAGATATAATTAAGTCTAATGCTAAGAACAACATAAACAAATATCAACATTGTAGATAAATAAAACACAAATATAAATATAGATGGATAGGTTACCATGTCAAGTGTAATCGAGACAAAATTACATTATATTATACAATACAATACATGACAGTTTACATCAGAAAAACAACAAAAACTGGAAAGTGTTTAGTTCTAACAACGAAACTTTTTCAAGTGTTATTTTAGTTTTTGGGTTGAATTCCACCAAATATTCTTAAGATATGTATAACATTTCATAATTACATGTAACTGAAAATTACATTTCTCACTAATAATGACTCTATAACATTTTTGTGACCAAGTATATATCCATCATAGTACACAAATGAACAAAAGTTATTGACTTTCTTTTCCACCATATTAAAAGCTTATCATTCCACCTCAAAATATATAGTAGGCCTATTTTAATCACCTTTTAATTAGTATAACGCTTAATTCATGGCATTTTCTAGCTAAGATGTTTTAGATTATTACAATATATAATCCATATCCAGGCATAATTCATAATCCAAATATAATCTATAATTATTTCTTAAAACGCTGAAGAAAGCATCACTCTCTCTCTCTCTCATGACAAGTTTTAAAGGATGCGCTTAGGTATTGATGAAAAAATATATTTCCAATACAATTTTATATTGGTTCTTCTTTCTATATATTTTTTTATTTTTAATGAAAATAATATGTGTTGGTACACATACAGTACAAGTGAATGTCACACAGCACAAATACATGTACAAAATGCACAAATATTAGGGTGATAAATTTTGGTGAACCACGCTCACTGTCCTCAGACCAGATAGATTCACAAAATGTTCGATTCTTTCTTTGATTCAATTATCCTTATATTGTAAATGTTTGTGCATTTTGCGCTTGTATTGTAGTATATTTACGCTATTTGTACTTGTACTGTATTATATTTGTGCTTTTTGTAGTATAATATATTTGTACATTTTGTGCCTGTAGTTTAAATATGTGTGCATTTTGTACTTTTACTGTAGTATACTTGTGCATTTGTACTTGTATTGTAGTAAATTTGTTTGCTTATATTGTAATACATTTGTATTGTGTGACGTTCACTTGTACTAAATTTTATATTGACAATCATCGTGATTGGATGACAATATAATATTAAGAAAATGTTGTAAAAGGTGTTTTTTCTATTCAATAAAATGTATTTGATTATTGAATCAACCAATAAATAATTTAACCAGAACAAAAACTAATCCAAAGTAAATGTTTTAGTTAAGCGTGCTTTTATTTGTCACCTGGGGGGGAGTGATATTTCCGTTTATGATAAATTCTACCTTAAGTATATAGATAGACTGATGTGACTCAAAAACTTGAATGTATAAACACACAGTATATATGAAACATCAAATGTAATGTGTATCCATAAATATGCTTACGATATATTTTATTTTGATCTGACTGTCTACCTAGTGAATAACTTTTGGAGTTAACTGTATTTAACTATATTTTTGCAAATTGTTTTTGTTTTGTTTTTTTTTTGTTTTTTTTTTTTTTTTTTTTTTAAGAGAATTACTCTCTCTCTGTTGAGGAGCTACTACAAAATAAAACCCAGTCCCATGTTGCTGCCTCCTCCCCGCCCCCTTCCCAACGTTTTACTTCAGACAGCGTTATTGCCAACTCCCATTACTTAGGTCTGTCAATATCACAGCTGATTGATGGAAAAATCGTTCATCTCATCCCCCAACAGTTTGCTTTGCTGCTAGTATCAGAGTCTTGATAAAT